>VDFB02158377.1:0-29654 GCA_007258455.2 Sequoia sempervirens | reverse complement strand
TATCTCGCACATCTTGTTGAATTGGAGTCTGATTTTTATTGGGTTTTTGAAGGCATAATAAAGGAGATTACAGTAAAAATTTGAGATAATTTAAGTTTCATTTGTGTGATTTATTTCAACATTAGTGGTTTCCATCATGTCGGGGCCTGGAACAAGGGGTAAAAAGAATGTCACTCCGGGGAAGACTCCTGATAAGGATGGTGAAAAAATCGAGGATATTACTCATAATGAGGAAATAAATAAGGTCAAGTAACATTATTTCAATGAAGATGGATATCTGTGACCTAAGAGGAGATATATCGAACATATGAAACATGTTAAGCACCTATATGGCTGAATCAAGAAAGGAGGTCTCAAGCGACCAAGGTGGAAATTCTAGGTCAGCTAACATTGACACAAGTTTTAGTACTTCTATGGGATCTAGGAGTTTATTTCCAAAGGTGGATATGCTAGTTCGATGGTAAGGATCCTAACATGGATAAACCAAATGGAGAATTTTTGAAGTACACCAAATCCCAAAATGGACAAAAAGCACAATGATGGCTTCCTTATATCTAGAACCGTGATCAATTCATTTGGTATTGTTGGCTTTGCACTCATCAAAGAAAAAATGGGCTCACCATCTCATGTTCATTTTTTATGCAAGAAATCCAAGCACAATATAGCAATAGCGTGTCAGACAACTTCTTCAACCAGCTTGCTAAATTTCAACAAACAAGATCAATTAAGGATTATATTCAATTCCAAAATCTATCCTTAAGGGTGGATACACGGGAGGAAAACTTGAATGACTTATTTGGTGGTCTCAAGGATCACATTCAACATGAGGTACGATGTTTAGCCCTAGTTCCATAAATGAGTCTTTTATCTTAGCACGCAGGTAGAGGAGAAGTATTTGATTCCTAAGAAGGCTACGTGACAAGAGAGAAAGGATATTCAACACAACCTACTAAGTTGACTCCACAACAAATTAAGGAGAAAAAGATAAAAAGGCTTGTGTTTCAATTGTGATAGCAAATATAGTTGAGGACATAAATGTAGTGAAAAGAAATTGTTTTATATTAAAGGTCCTAATGAGGAAGAAGAGGAGAAACCCATACTAGAAGATGAAAAGGATTCAAATGAGGAATCACATGATTCTCAACCAATCATTTCTTGTCATGCACTCTCAGGTTTCAGCGCTCCACAAACTCTCAAGGTGGTGGGGTTCCTAAAGAAGTAGAAGGTAACAGTGTTGATCGACTCAGGTAGTACTCATAATTTCATCAACAAAAAGTTAGCTACTCATCTAAATTATTTCATATATCCAGCTCCAGAGTTTTAGGTTTTGATTGTAGATGGTGGTATAGTTAGTTTTTCAGGGAAGTTTCATAGCATTAAATTATCCATGGGAGATTATCAACTTGATACCCCAATGTATGCGATATATCCATTTGTGCAGCAGATATTGTTTTGGGAGTACAATGGCTTACTACATTAGAACAAATTGAGATGAACTTCCAAGAACTATTCATGAGATTTCAATCAAGGAAGGCTAGTAGAGCTAAGGGGGTTGAAGGAAAAATCTCCACAAATGGTAAGCTCTCATCAAATGCAAAATTTTTCTAAGAAAGGAGGATGGATTTGTGGCCCAACTATACCATTAGAAGCCCTCAATCTAATACTCCTACTCATCTAGATTTGTAAGCTATATCAATCGTCACTCGCTTGTTCTTGGAGATATGCCTAAAAGGAATTCTCCTAAGAGGGGATCATGATCATGCCATATAGTTAGTTCCAGGTAGCCAACCAGAGAACATTAGACCTTATAGGTATCCACACCTACAAAAGAGTGAGAAAAAATTATTGAGGAGATGCTAGAGGCAAGAATTATCAGGCATAGCCAAAGTGTTTACTCCTCACCTATGGTGATGGTATGTAAGAAGGATGATACTTGGTGCATGTGTCCAGATTATTGAGTGCTCAACATGTACACCATTAAAGATAAGTTTCCTATTCTAGTCATTGATGATTTGCTAGATGAATTGAATGGAGCTATGTATTTTACCAAGTTAGATCTTAGATTTGGTTATCACCAAATTCGGATTAAGGAGAAAGATATTTGTAAGACAACATTTCAGACTCATGAGGGTCATTATGAATTTTGGTGATGCCATTTGATCTTACCAATGCACCATCTACATTCCAAAGTTTGATGAATTCCATTTTTAAGAAGTTCTGAGAAAAAAGTTTGTGTTAGTATTCTTTGATGATATATTAATTTATAGCAAGACTTGGGAAGAACGCTTGCAACATGACCAAGCATTACAAATACTTGAAGATCATAAACTCTATGCTAAGCCATCCAAGTGTGCTTTTGGTCTTATAGAGGAGTATTTGGGACACATAGTTTCACATGAAGGAGTAAAGGTGTACCCTAACAAAATTAAGGCTATCATGCAATGGCCTATTCCAAAAACCATTAAGAAACTGAGGGGTTTCTTTGGATTGACAAGGTACTATAGAAGATTTGTGAAGAGTTATATAGTATAGCAAAGACTCACCACCTCTATTATTGAAGAAGGATTCTTTTCATCGAACAAGTCCGCCAATACAAAGATTTGAGAGATTGAAGGAGGCTATGTGTTCAACTCCGGTACTTTCCACTCCTGACTTCACCAAGGAATTCATTGTGGAATGTGATGCTTCTGGAAATGGGATAGGAGCAATGCTTATGCAAGAAGGTCGACCAATTGCTTTTGAGAGTCGTTAATTAAAAGGTAAGAATCTACTAAAACCTATTTATGAGAAGGAAATGCTAGCAATACTCCATGTAGTGAAACAATGGCTGCCTTATCTATTGGGTAGACATTTCAAGGTTAAGACAGATCATGATAGCCTAAAATATTTTTTGGAACAACGACTATCTTCTGAAGAGCAACAAAAATGGGTCACTAAGATGTTAGGATATGACTTTGAGATTGTATATAAGAAAGGGAAAGAAAATATTGTCGCAGATGCACTATCAAGGAAGGATGAGAAAGATGAAGCCTTATTGTGTTCCCTTTCAATATTACAAGCAAATTGGGTGGAGGAAGCCAAAGCAGAGTGGCAAAATGATGTTGCGACAAGTAATCTCATCGAGCAATTAAAAAGTGATCCTAGTAGTTCAGATAAGTTTTGTTGGAAGGGAGATACTCTTTGGTATAAAGAGAATTTGTATCTCTGCAAGAATTCCAACCTTAAAATCAAGATTCTCACAGAGTTGCATGAGTCTCTAGTGGGTGGTCATTTAGGATTTTTGAAGACATATCATCGAGTCAAGCAGGATTTCTTTTGGGAGGGGATTAAGGGTGATGCTCAAAAATTTGTGGCTGAATGTTTGGTGTGTCAAAGGCATGGGAGACAATTAAGACACCAAAAGTCTCTGTACCCCTTATCTATTCCTAGCCAAAGATTGGGAAGAGGCATCCATGGACTTCATCAATGGCTTTCCCAAATTCAAAGGTCATAATGTCATCATGGTAGTTGATCTACCACTAAATATGCACATTTTCATTGCATTAGCACATCCTTTACAGCAAGTGTAGTGGCTAGAGATTTTTTGGAGAATATCCAAAAGCTACATGGTACACCTAAAGTTATTGTTAGTGATCATGATCCTATCTTCACTAGTCACTTTTGGAAAGATTTATTCTCATGTTTGGGTACTCAATTGGCTCTTAGCTCTTCATACCACCCTCAATCAGATGGGAAAACAAAGGTTGTTAATAAGTGTTTGGAAGGATATCTACGTTGTTTCACTTCGTGAGAAATGTACCGCGGTAGATTGGCTACCACTTATGCAAAATGGTATAAAACTTTTTTCATAGCTCATAAAATGTCTCCATTTTTGGCACTTTATGGATATCATCCTCCTTCCATCACATCATCAATTAAGGTGTCCTCAAGAGTTCGTGCAGAGAAGACCACTTGCTTCATCAACAACAAGTACTTTCAGACTCATGAGAATTTAGACATGGCACAAAATCGAATGAAACAACAGGCAGACCAACATTGTAGTGAAAGAAGTTTTGAAGTTGGGGATTGGGTCTTCTTGCGATTGCAGCCTTATAAGCAAATCTCACTAAAGCAACAAAGAAAGAATAATAAGTTGTCTCCAAAGTATTATGGTCCATACCAAATCATGCAGAAGATCGGTAGTGTTGCTTACAAGCTTGAGTTGCCACCAACAACAAGGATACATCCAGTTTTTCATGTTTCCTGTTTGAAGAAGGTAATTGGGCATAATATTCCCATTCAAACAACACTTCCCGAGTTGGATGAAGAAGGGAGAATCATTTTGGAACCAGAGTGCATTCGTCAAACATGCACAAAGAAGCTAAGGAATAGAATCCATCAACAGTATCTCATCCAATGGAAGAATTTACCAGTTGAAGATGCTACATGGGAAGATGAGGAGTTCATTCAAAAGTTTCCAAACTTGATTAGCATTGAGGACAATGCTTCTTTGAAGAAGGGGGCATGCTACGCCCTTAATATTATTGTACATCGGGTTATGAATAGTTGGCTTGTGGCTATCTTAACTCTATATTAAGTCATATTATCATTAGTATATTGTTATTTAGTTGTTTAGGTCAGCCTAAGTCTTATATAGGTGTGTCTAAGTCGCCTTAGGTGATATCCTTGGCATAAATAGGTATATATAGGAGGCTAGAGCTTTATTTTCATCATCAAGTGTGAAGTGTGTTCTCATTAGAGATATTTGAGGTTTGCCCCCATGGCTTGTTATTCTCGCCATTATCAAGCATTTGCATACTTCATATCATATTCTTCTATTGTGCAAGTTATTTTACAACATAGAGCTAAACATAATAACTTTCTTATTAAAAGAAAAACACTAATCTATAGCATTTTCATTAAAGAAATATTTTCTATATTTCTACAACTAGGTTAAAATATAAGATTTAAATAATTTCTAAATTTTGGTAATATAGTTAGGTCATGGGCCTCTATCCCCAAATAAAGCAATTCAACAAGGAATTATCCTAGATGAAAGGGACTAAAAATATAATGCATCACTTCCAAGTATTTGGGCATGAGGGAAAGTCCAAAAAATGTGTTTGAAAGACTCTAATTTGTGGCAAGTTGGGAATTTAGGATAAGCCAAACCAATGCACATAAGTATTTCACCCAAAAAAACTCTTGATAGACCAAACACCAAAGAAAATAAGTAATCATGTGCTCAATTTTGACATTCCAAACTCTAATAATTCTACAAGAAAAGTGCATGAAGAGGAATTCAATATCCATTGCTACTTAAACTTGTGGAGGGTTGAAGAGAAAATACTAAGCACTACGCTCAAGAAACCTTAGATTTAATTCATAAATGTGATGTTAATATTTCATTGTTGTTCTTGCACTCTTTTTATTACTTATATTTGGCAAGAATGTCACAATACAAATCACATAACTCAAACATTTTTTTATCTTTTCAAATGTCAACATGTGAACTTTTTAACAATTTTTTTTTAAAAAAATTATTGATAATGTGATTGACTAAATTTTTTATCTATTCTCTCCATCTTCACCTTCTTTGAGAAAAATAATCACTAATAATAATGTTTATAGTACATTTAAAAAAATAAAAATGTAAGACCATCTGGACTCCTCTATCTTCATAATTGTGCATCTAGCTTGAAAAATAGTGATGAGAACTTTGGAGGAGCAAGAGTCTTGTTGATCTAGAGGGATTGACAACTTTTAAATGAAGTAAATCTATTTGCATTGTAGACAAAGGAAACCATAGGAGAAGTATCAAAAGGCAAAGAAAATGACACTTTTGGTTTAACTAGGGGAGATGACCCAATACCTTAGCATATTTTAATAGTTGTTATAGCATTTGTTGATTTAATGCCCAATAATTTTAATAATATTGGACCAATAGTTGCGACTTTAAATTTTGTAGTATTGATGATGACTATTCATAATTGAATGAAATGTATTCATTAGATCTAAAAAGTGAAAAATCATGTGGTGCCACATTAGTGAACCAATAAAATATGACTTAGTGCACAACTACCAATCTCACTTTTTTTGGGGCCTTTTTGGACACCTCAACAAAAATCATGTTGATGTGGCATCAAATTTGATGATGTGGACCTCAAACCTTAGTTATAAGGGAAATTTCAAGTAAGCTACTAAAAAACATTGGAAGTGATTTGAAATTTCCATGTAGGACTTTGAGAAACGTGAAGTTAGAGTGCTCAAATACTGGGTGCATGAAGTTTTCTTTTCTCAATTTTCAATAGAGAGAGAACAAAGCTAGCTCTTGGGTTTCTTCTCTGCTATGAAAGTTGAAGGAGAAGGAAAGAAAGAGATTTTTTGGTGAGCCTTATTTGTTTCATACACCTTAAACTATGCACTATATAGTAGGAGAAAAAATAGGGAATCCCTCAACCACTAAAATTGTACCACACAATTTTAAATAGATAAAAAAACAAGGGAAAGCATTATATATTCTATTGATGCTTAATATTTTCTATTTTAAAGAGATCATGAAGATGATATCTAAGAACAAGCTACATGAAATTATAGTGCAGGAGGATTATAGAAGCTTGTCCATATATATATTTTCTAAAGATGGCCTAGATCATGCTTCTCAATTTAGGGCATCTTTTAGTTTTTGTGGACTCACTTTCCAAAGTCCTAGGTGCTACAATTTTTTCTCTTTATGTCATCTTTTCTAAACCAAATGATGAACCCATTCAAATAAATGGGCTTGTTGCATGACTAGTAAGTTGTGCTCTTCACTAAATTATAAATTTATGTGTGTTGTTTTGTCAAATTTGGCAATTGCTACTTTAGTCTAATTGTTTGTGCCGAGTACATTGTGGATTTCTATATATGATAAGTTTATTTGTATGATGTTTTTGTATTTTTTTCATTTCTATTTAAGTCTTATTTATGGTTTGTATTTTGGAGGGAACTCTAGTATGAATTGGGTCTATTTATGTATCTTGTTGTTTAAGGATTTCCCAAAAAGGATTTAGGTTTTTTTGTGTATGTTGTGTATTTTTTTTAATGTCACTCTATTATGAATTAGATATGTTGTGTGTTGTGTTCATCTAAGGATACCTATTTGTAAATTGGGCCCCTTTGGGGCCTCCTAAGATAATAAAGGTTTATATATCCTACTTTTGGGTGAACTCACATTGTTCTTGGCTATGAACCCTAATTAGGAATTATAAAATTAAATAAATTGTGTATAAACTCTAGTTGGTGCATCCATATTTTCTATTTGTTGTGAATCTTCATTGAGATACTTTAAGAAATACAAAATGTGGATTAATTATTCTATTTTTGGGGTTGTTATATTTTATTTTAATATTTGTATTTTCTTATTATTTTGGGTTGATGAATTATACGAAAAAATTTCTTGCTGATGCTCTTTTTTTGTTTTGGGTGTCTTAGGAATTAGGGATGTAGTTTCCCTTTATTGGGTTATATCAAATTTTTTTATTTGGTGGTTTTTTCTTCCAAACCAAAAAATACTAGGTCAATGATAAAGGGGATATATACATGAGATGGGGGAAAAACTACTTTTCAACTAAATTATGGCCATGGAGAGTAATGCACATAGTTGAAATATGATGCATTCTTAAGAGTACTAGTGTTGTGTAGGTGTAAAGTGTGTTTGGGTTGTGTAGGTATTGTTTGCATGCTTTAATATACTAATGTTATTAAAGACAAAGTGCAAATTAAACAAGGGTTACATGGTAGCATAGGTCCTTCCAAATGTTGGCAAGACAATGTTGCACAAGTTGGCCAGATGGGATTTTGATAAATGAGCATATCATTTTCAAATACGTTCTTTAATATCTTTTGTCCATATTGCATTCATGTGAAGAGCTTGTGTACAAAATGAGATTTATCTCCAACGAATGTGAGTTTCCTACAATATAAATTCATTAGCATGTTAGTAAGGTCATGTCTACTATAGGAAATAAAATTCTAGATATAATCTCATTTTTAAAAATCCAACTCAACAAAACACATTGAAATATATAATATCCATGCTTCAAAATGAGTCTTAGAGGAACACAACTTGGTCAAAAATAGACCAAAAATTTCTAATTCAACCTAGATCTTTGACCTAGAAGTGGGGATTTTTTCCTTTTTTTGTGGGTGGTTCAATCTCATCCAAAATTTGGATAGTTTATGTAAAGTTGGACAACCAACTATTCGACTTGTTTTGGGAGAATGATGACCCAAAATAGGAGTATTATTCTTATTTTAGAAAGTTTCAACACTATTCCAACAAAGATAAAAAGAAAAACAATACAAATCAACAGATATAAAATACTTGTTTCAAGTCATAAAATGGTTATCATATCCTCTTGAAAATTTAAATTGCAATGTTTGGCCTCATAGCTACATTTCACTTATAAAACTTGAATGCTTCCATTCTATTGTGGGAAGCCAAAAAATTAATTCATGGAAAACACACCAACTTTGCAAATATGGGAGAAGGTGAATGAAGCTTTAAAACACCTCAAGATATCTTCTACCATAACTGTTTGCTCATGCAACATTTTTCATGAGTGAAGTAAAATGAAACGATACAAGAGAAAAGACAATACAAATAAAACTACGCCTAAAAATGAGTTATCAAAGGTTATATGTGCAATGCTTGGTCACAAAATCTACTCTTGTGGGCTCTAAAACACAAATTTTGCATAACATGCATCAGGACAATATTTTTAAAGGATTTATAAGAGTTCTCTAGGAATGATTGGTGATTGAAGAACTAGAAAAATTCCCTAATTTTGAGATTTCATTTGTAAGGAAAATTGATTATAACATATAATTAGTTCACCAACAAATGAAAAAAATAAAATAAAAAGACATAATGTCTACAAAGAACCACAATAGGTCAATGAAACAAAAATGTATTACAAGTTACAATAGTTAATGTGAATTTGGAGCCCTAAATAAAAATGGATCTAACAACCTAAAATAAAATGTGTAACTAAATTAGCAAGCTAAATCTAGGAAGCAAAATAAATTGATAGGAAAGGGGTGAACCCTTAATAAATGAGTGTATATAAATACATGCAATATGAAATAATTTTACTAAAAATTGAGAATAACCTTTTCTTTCTTGGAAACATACCTAGACTAGAGAAAATTTCCAGTCAGTTGAATATATTTTGTTAGCAAGTTCACTTTGAGGATCAAGATAACATGAAGTCAACCAATTGACTTGCCAAAATATTATCATATAGTTTTTATCAAGTGCCATTACAGTTACCTTGATTGGATGCATTCCTTCTTCTCCTCACATTTTTAGGATTGTAGGTAACAA
The DNA here is from genome assembly GCA_007258455.2 of Sequoia sempervirens. Taxonomy (NCBI): domain Eukaryota; kingdom Viridiplantae; phylum Streptophyta; class Pinopsida; order Cupressales; family Cupressaceae; genus Sequoia; species Sequoia sempervirens. Next base: position 20,308 of record VDFB02158377.1, on the reverse strand, counting down.
TCATTCATTCTCATAGTCTTCCTTAGTTCAACCTAAGGTAAATATTGATAATATACGAAGGATACATGCTTAGTTGAAATTTCATTTTCTTGCAAGCATCCAAATATAGTTTCACATTTCAAAAAAGAAATGAATTATTTCTAATATAACATATGAATAAATAGACCATATGAGGATGTCAAAAATTAGGTTGTCAATTCCTCAAGCCCTTTTCTAACTTGCTACATGTGCACAAGTAGTTATTTAATGTTAACAGATAAACACCATTAGCAGATAGTTACATGAGAAATACTACATTGAAACCCTGATTGAGAATTTATGTCTTCAATATTGAGGTCTGGTGCTTAAACAATCCCAAAGGATAATACAACAGTGGAACAAGTTGCATAGGTTCAAATCATAGTAAGAAATCCAATAACAAAACAAAAAAGTTACTTTTGAAAAAACATTAGAGCCCAAAGGCTAACAAGGCAATACATTAACATGGAAACTTTAAATTAGATGAACAAAATAGTAGGTTTGATAGCTCACTTAATGTTTCCAACTGAGATCCATTCAAGTAAAAAAAATGACATGAGCTTTGTTCTATATTTTTTCATGCTTGAGCTTGAAAAATGATTTCAGACCCAATAGAGGAAAAATGAAAATGGAAAAGCATTGAAAGGACACGTGGGATAAATACAAAAACATCTTTATTGACATGCTACAGGTTGTAGGTATGATATTCCTACAAATGCATAATTCTTTGACATGATAGATCAACTATTTTAGTCTTATTATGCCTCGTAGAAGGCAAAAAATCTTCTAACAATATGCAATGTAATCATTGAAACCAAAACATAAGTTAGCTAGGAAAGTAGCAAATAAAATTAACTCTAACCTAGAAACCTTTGCCTTCTTCTTCCTCATGAAATTATAATCCTTTTTTGGAATTTTGTAGCTATAAATAAAGGCCAATAATAGGCCACCATATTTTTGTTCAATTTAACTTCTCAGCATGTTTCAATCCCCAGTCTTCTCATTCTAAATTAGCAGAAACATAGGATGATTTTTTATTGTAAAAAAGAAAAAAAAATTAATCACTAGTTAAAATCTACCCACTCTGTTATAACTCGATGATAGGAACTAAAAAAATGAGATTAAATATATATTTCATCAAAAGACTACCTACTTCTATTAATGTGCTTAGCAAATATAGATTTTCTCTTGGTGCCTAATAGTCTATGCCAAAAAAATTAGGCAACATATATATCCAAGATTTGAATCCAATAGCTATGTTGGAAATCACTTTAAAATAAAAATAAATAAACCTTTTTTTGTAGATGTCAAACTCGATTGTGTCGACCATTAAATCTCAATAAGGTACATTTAGAAATATTATATTTCTTAAATTAAAATGTAGAGACTAATGAACCATGGTATTCAAATGCATTGAACCAAGGTTTGAAGTTACAACTTCTAGTTGATCCTCCAAGCCTCATTGATAGTGGTTTTTATTCTTTAGTAGATAGTATGCATTTATTTGATGGAAAAAATCTGTTGTTTCTCTCTATTTCTTGGGATTTTGGAGTGCATGCACCAATTATTTATTGTCCCACCTCTCTATCCTTCCTAATATTTTGGATCACTTTCAAATGGATAGAAAATATAATTTCACAGAAATCGCTCTAGATTTGAATTATGCTACATGGTCTAAGAAGTGATATTATTTGTTTATAAAAATTGCAGTTTATGTTGCATCATCTACCACATGTGCAAGGTTGATGATTATTTTCAAGAGTGCTACATTTCACAACATCAAGTAGGAATTTTGTAAGGTAATTTGTGAAATTTAATGCGTGGGAATTTTGATTAGGGGAATGGAATGAATTCTAACTATAGTGATCATATAACTATATTATTTATTTATAGAACTTGTATGTTATGTTGCACCATCTATCACATATGCAAGGTTGATAAATTTTTTTAGGGGTGCTACATTTCATTGATATGAATTTTGTAAGATAATTTGACAAATCTAATGATTGGACATTTTGATGAGGGGAATGGAATAAATTCTAACTATAGTGATCATCTACTTGTATTATTTATTCATAAATCTTGTAGTTTATGTTGTATCATCTATCACATGTGCAAGTTTGATAATCCCTTTTTAGGGGTGCTATATTTCATAGCTAACAAGTAGGAATTTTATAAGGTAATTTTCCAAATCTAATGAGTGGAAATTTTGATGAGGAGAATGGAATGACTTCTAATTATAGTTATCAGTGTTGTTTATGTGATTTTTGTAACTATATTTTGATGGAAAATTAGTAGAAATTTTGAATTTATTTTAGGATCATGAGAATCATGAGATTATCATATCCATTTTCCTACAATAGATCCTATATTGTTTCTTATATTTGTTAAACATATTTTGAGAAGAAGCATTTGAGATGAAAATATACAAGGAATAATTGACATTGAATATATATATATATATATACAAAGGCCCCAACCCCACCAACCAAAGGCGAGTATGGTCGATGGGTTACTTTAGTCGATGGGGTCCTAGGTATGGTTGGTGAGGTTGGTGGACCAACAATCGGTGGGGTCTTGGCGATGTGTTTCACTGTGAGACTACCCCTTACCCATCTCCTTCTATCAGTGGGGTTGTGGATCGACGTTCTCCCACTGTTGAGAATGAACTACCCTACTATTTAGTGCAAGTAGGTTTAGCGCAAGTAGGTAGTTATGATCCTACGGTCTCAAAAATGGGGCTTGCCAGAGACATGGACCGACATTGCTATATATATAATGTATGTATGTATGTATATATGTATATATGGAAGTTGTCCTTTGAGGGAAATTCAACTTTTGTTAAGAAATGAATCATTTTGTAAATATATTTTTTGTTCTCAAATGGATTCATTTTCTATTGATGACATAATATTATATTTTATAATGAGGGTATTGATTCCTTTCAAAATATTACCAAGTCTATAAAATTGTACATGAAATACTTAAAATATTTTCTTTTGATGTTGCTTTCTTAGTTTGTAAATATACTAGTTAACCTAAATGGAACAAATTTGAGTGATTGTTAGCTAGTGATTTGCATTTCATGGTATAGATGTGATATGATGGGTATTTGTAGGGTATGTGGCTGTGACTTTTTTTTTCAAAATTGATGAAACGAAAAGGGTTTTTAAAGGAGATTCTTAGCTTTCCACCAATATAAATTATGCTTTACTTTGAATTTAATAAATAATTATTATTCATTTCTATTTGAATTCTAAAGTCCTAATTGATAGGCAATTGAAAACATCTATAGCTTTCAAATGGTATCACATTTTTTGAATACAAAACATGTGTCACATTTTGTATTCGTATACTATATAAGATTAAAAAAATGAATTTCATGAAGTTTTGACCAAGTTAAGGTGGTTACATACAGTTTTTATATTTTTTAAAAGTTGTAATAAAAAAATCATAATTAATTATTTACTTGGAAACAAATTTTAAAAAAATATGCATCACATCTGACATGAGTCCTCTACTTATATTAAATATTATAAAAAAATATTATCATTTTATTGTGGTTAGGTGTGGTCCATACCTACTTTTTTTTTCCCTAAAATTTAAGTATTACTACATTGAAATTTCAAATTTTCATAAATAGATTTTTAAAAATAAACCTAGTAGTTTAGAAACTACATTCAATTTACTAAAAATTATATATTCTTACATATTTTGAAATAATATAGATAACTTATTCAAATTTTTACGCCAATTTTCCTAACTTTGATTTTTTGAATTTTTTGCCACTTAAGGGCCTTTTTTCCATGATGATCCACATACCCTCATACAAATGTGCATTGATTGATGTGAGTTGGTAAAGGATAATTCTTGTTTTTCACATGGATGGTTAGATGGACTAACAAATTAATTTAATGATACTAAGTTGAATGCATATGGAGTACAGATGAGATAATTAGGGTTTATTATATGCCAATTTTATTATGTATATATTAGAAGTTGACTAAAGAAAACTATAAAAAATACATAAAACATGTTAAAATGGTAATTCAATATTCACACTTCAATCTATCCAAAGTGGGAGTAACAAAAAGTTTTTAATATTTCCACATTAATGTTAAAATAATCAATCAAGATAAATCTAAATGAGAAATTTAGGGTTGGGTGGGTGTAATTTGCACTAATTCTATAAAAATGTGCATGTGACAAATTTTTGGTTATTGTGCTTATTAAAAAAAATTATATTGGACCTTTAAAAAATCATTAGCTTGTTTGATATTTTGTATAAAAATATAAAATAAATATCTTTTTAAATTATTAATTGAGTGAGTGTCTTAAGAAATGCTCTTATCTTAATCTTGGAGAAGATGGCGAGCGGGAGTATGAAAAGGAGTGCACACAGGAGAGGGGTTTTGAAATCCTCAAAGGGCGAGGAGGATTCTGTGGAGGATGGTGGTGATTTGGGAGCTATTGTGGGAGTCTTGGTTGCAATGCGGGCTAGCCTAGCTCCTATGGACTTGTCTAAAATGGTTGTTGTGGCAGAGGATTCTGGCGACAACTTTGTTTTAGGGGTCTTTTCCTTTTCTACCTATGAGTTGAGTCCTACTCTTCCTTGGACAGTTTCTATCCTACGGTGGGTGTTAGTTACTCTTGGTTAGAGTGTTGTTTTATGTGATTTCGAGGGTTCTCATGTGTCTTATGGTGATGTTGGGTTCATTTTTTTCATCATGGTGAGCAGGGCTGGGGGTTGGTTTGGAACGACCCTGACTGTGGCTATTCAAGCAAGCCTTTGTTGTGCTGATGAGTACTTTGTGACTCTCCCCTTTTTTTGGCTAGGAGTGATTGATATTAGTGTGTTGGGAGAAGGCTTTTTTCTTCTAAGGTTTTTTGGTGCTGAGTTGGGAAGGGGTGGCTCTTCTCTTGGCTTGGAGAAGCCCTTTCTTCCTCCTAACGAAAGAAGGGTTTACTTGGCTTCTTGGGATGTTTGGGATAAGCATTGGCTATCAAAGGTTTGGCACATGCTTGTGATGTAGGGCTCTTGGAGTCTATGTTTGTCTCTTGGGCTCTCTTTTAGAGCTTTTGCATACCCATTGTGGGTTCTCTCTGTTGTGGAAAGTGTTTCTAATGTTGGAGTTTCAGCAGTGCCTGCTGGGTGTGGGTTTCATTGGCTTCTTATGTTCTTCTTGGGATCTCTATCAGAGATTTTGGGTACCCTTTGTGGTTTTCTTGGCTATCTTTCTCGAAGGGGGTTATCTTTTGTTCTTGGCTATGGGCTTTCTCTTGGAGGAGTCCTCTGTTATTGGGCCTGACTTGGAAGTTGGGCGATGTTTTAAGATGGAGCGGATTGCCTTTCCCTCTTGCTCCCTTGGAGATTTGCATTGGTTTGGTTGTGGTCTCTCTCTTGGATCCCCTACATGTTCAGCCAAAGGATGGTGTGGTTCCCTAGTCTTCAAGATCTTTGACTTTCTTCCATTTCCTATGCACTATGTCTTTTGTGGAGGAGGAGAGAGCTCTTGTTGGTCAGGAGTCATTTCCTATTGAGTTGGAGGTCGGTGTGCTAGATTTGGATGGAAGTCCTCTTTTCTAGTTTCCTCTGGTGGTGTTCCTATTGAGGTGGAAGTTTCTCCAATCAAGCTGGAGCCCAAGGTTGCTGGAGAGGTGTGCTTTTGGTGTTTTGGGTTTTCACAGTATCCTCTCCTATAGAGGGAAGCTCAGCCCTCTTGAGGTGGACTTTGAGTTGGTATGTGGTGCGCTTGGGTGCTTCAAGGGGTGTTTCTCCTCTTGTGTGCTGGTGTTTTTTATTAGGAGGTTGGGTTTAATGGTGGTATTTTCCATTAAATTTCCTTTTCTTTTGTTGGGTTTTGGTATGTTGTTTCTGAGCAAAAGGTTGGTTGTTGCTTCGCATTTTTGTTTCTTGTGTGTTTCAGGTGGTTTTTATAGTCAAAACTTGGGTGGGGTTTCTCGTCCCAGATAAAAACAGGTTGTTTATGGGCTTCGGGCCCATGCTTGTGTGTCTTTTGTAGCCCGTGTTTTTATGTTCATCTACTAGAGGTTGTTGTTTGGCTATTGGTGGTATGTGAGTTATCTTTTTAAGTAGCTTGTCATTGTTGGGCTGATTTATGCTTACTGTTGATCTCTTGTGTATCAGCTATCTTCTTTCGTAAAGGGTTTCGGGCCCCTTCAAAACCCATTTTTTATCCCTAATAAAAAACAAATGCTCTTATCTTTTTATCTTAAAATTGAGAGTCATTTATATGTCTAAATATTAATATTTAATGTGTAAGTAATAAATAAAATAGTTTCAAATAAAATAAAATAACTTTTAAGTAAATAAAACTAAAAAATGTACATAGGATATCTACAAGACATTCTACAATGATAACAAGAGGTGAAGTGTAATGACTTGTGTTTGTAGACACCTAAATTTGACCACCCCTATATGGTCAAAATTTCCCTTATATTCTTCTATCCTGCATCCCTGAACCATATTAATTAAAATTATTATTTATTTTTTATCCTAGTCCTAATGTCTCCTAAGGTGTTTGATTGATTAATTAAATACCTTACCATATTCTTCTCTAAATTAAATAAATAGTCCAATTTATTTAATTTAGTCACTTTTCCCACATGAATTAAAATTAAATTTTAAATTCAGTATTTCTCTCTCCTTGTCCCACCCTCCATAACCCTCTCTTAATATAGATTAGTTTGATTAATCTGTGATTAAAGTGTGCACATCCCTAATTATCATTAGGGTCACATCCTCCAGCTTTTGAAAGTGGATGCCCAATCAGGATTAGCCCACTTAATCCTTCATTTGTACAACCTAAATCAACCATTATTCCTTAATCTCACTGAATGCCATTTATGACATGTACCCTAGTCAACTTTCATTAATAACTTTCCCCATTTGGAGAAGTTATCTCCACCTTCTAAGGAATTTTAAATTCCTTTTTATTTCCCCCATACATCCTATGTGGAATTTTTAATTCCACTTTATTTCTCCAATACTCTTGGAGGAATAAAGAACTAATTTAAAATTCTTTCCCCAAATCCCAAGGTCAAATCTCCAAAACCAAGGGAGATTTTATAAGAATTTAAAATTCTTCTATTATCACATCATCCCATAATGTGGGTAGATGAGACAAGACTTACCTTTTCCACCTCATCTCCATATCACCCTTGTCCAGTTCATCTACCACATGTCCTCATGTGATGGCTTGTGAGATCTCAACTCACCCTAGCCATTGATCTTCTCCTCTTGGATGAATCCTAGTCATCCATTCACTTAGAGTCCATTCCCATAAATATAGTGATTTTTTCCTCATTTGGATATATCACTCAATCTATCACACTTAGCTAACTAATGAACTCATACACCCAAGCTTAGAGACCTCCATTGTTGTGGAACTTTGAGCACCCATCTTGCATTCAATCCATTAACAAATCAGACCGTTGCATTCCTCATATCATCACCATCATTTTGAGTTAGGTTGCATGCCATTTTTCAACAAAGGAGCACACAAAATCATCTCCAAAGGGCCAACCAAAGGGAACAATTCAAACAATGTAAAATTGCTAATTTCTTGTGTGTTTGTTTGAATTAAGCTCTAGGCTAATCTTGAGTGTTTTGTTTGTGTTTCTTTCCTTGCATTTCATTTGATTTTTTTGCATTTTTTAGGACTAGAAAACTTGCACGGAGTGTTAATAAAAACTCTTATCTTAGCCTTAAACTTGACTAACATTTAATGTCAAAATAGTAATATTTAATTAACAATAAAATAACAAAAACAAACAAAATTTTCAAATTAAACTATAATTTCTAGCATATCAAATTGAGATAAAAATTTTAAATTAAATGAATATATTTAAAATATTACTTGACTAGAGTTAGATAAATGTAAATGCTATTTAGTATAAAAAATTAAGTAATTAACAAAACAATATTAAAAGAACTATTTAAAACAAAATTAATCTACTTTTTCATAATTAAACTTTATCACTAGATATTTATAAAAAAATTAATAACTATGAAAAATTATTCTCTTTTAAAAAATTATCTTATATTTTTTTATTTTAACATTTTTAAATAATAAAATAAAATTATCATACAAATATAAAAAAGATATAAATAAATGATTTTAAGACAAAATTATCAAAATAATGAATGATGATTAAAATTAAAATATTAAAAAAGCATTATAAATATAATAAAATTTATCTCATACAAGTAAAATAAAATAACTTTTAAATAAGTACAATAGTTTTAAGTTGATATCTAGACATTTTTTAGATAAATGTATTTAAGATGCCTATATTAGTTTATATATTATTTTATGAAATGTAAAAAATATTATTTTCTTATTTTTCCTTATCAAAAGTGATTTAGATTGAAATTAGACTTATATTTTCTAATTAATAGAAAAAAATATTATATTTAATATAAAAATATTATGTTTAATCTAATACTATAAAAAAAATTTAATCAATTCAAAGCAGCTAAAAGGGTTGCACCCCATATATAAACTATGGAAATATAAACATTAAAGATAGCAAAGGAGGTGAATAAAACAAACCTCCTAGTAGAGACACCATACCCCATAGAGACAAATTAGAGCAACAAACATTAACAAACCCTAGCTATGACCATTCCTAGCCCACAATGACAAGATTGAGCCCTCATCATACATACACCTACGATTCCTCCTACATTGCAGATGACTACTACCCAAAATTGGGTATAATACTATAATACACATGCTCAACACCTTTACTTGCAAACCCAACACTGCCTGAAATGTTGTTGATTTGATCCTTTATCATTGAGCCTACAACCAGTCCACCACCTTTAGCCACCAAATCCTCCATGACATTGTCCCTACTCCAATTTGCAGACCCTTTGCATCAGTCTCTCCTGTCAGATATATTCCTGCAACCACCCTAGGCTGCCTTCCAAAGCCAGACCCGTGATAATAATTTGAGAAAGAGGATGCTTTTCACAATTTGTTCCTGAATTTTGGAATCACCATTGAATCCTTAGCAAAGATGAGCAGATATTGCTTAGGAACCCATCCATGCTTCCCCATGAGGTAGTAATCCCTTTGCAGCGAAACCCCTCCCCTCCTCAACATTATTCAACACATCCTCCAAGCCACCCAAGAATTTGTTCCAAATCAACTTTTTGCAGAATGCCTCATCCACATCTTTTGACTCTGCTGCATTTAGCAGTCAAGCGGGGAATATGGTCAAGATATCAGTATTTACTCGGTTCCTATGGTCATCCCTCGTAAAATATAATCCCAACACCATTTTAATTGAATGAAGGATTAGATCATGTTGGGTTTTGAAAATGCACCCTAGCCATTTCTCTGATATCTCACCTAAAAAATCCATTTCTATACACTAGCCTTCAAGACGCACTAGCATGTCAATCTCCTAATCACTTCTCTATTTTTCAAGATACAGACTAACTTGCCAATGATGAGACTTGGCACCTTTCTATTCCCTCACACACTTACCTCTCAAATATTGGGAGAAGCCTCCTATTTTCATTAATTCTCACTCACTTCTCACAAGGAATAATCTCCCCCTAACATCATTTCCAATATTACCCATGATGAAAAATAATTACATTTAGTCTGAAGGCAAGCCAACCTTGCTTAATCTTTGATGCAAGAGCATCTGGGTGGGTTTGATCGTAGTTGATTTTCCATGAAGATGGTTCCATCCATGAGTTAAAGTGGAAGCTATCCATCTTATTATGTTTATTAGACTGGGAAAAAAGGTTTTTAAAGTTGAGTCTGAAGTTAAGCTATTATTCAATATTTAAATTGGTTGTTCATTAAATTAGTTCATATGCTCAATTTTTATATTTAAACTGGTTGTTCATTAAATTAGTTAATTAGCTCAATTTTTATAATAAATGAAGGTTTTGTTGAACTTGTAATGTGAAGATGAATTCAAATTTTATAAAAAAAATACAAGGAAAACCAAAAAACTACACCATTAAAGGAATGATTTAAAAAAAAAAATGCAAATAAAAAAATACATAAAATAATTTGAAGAGGTTGAGCCTCAAACAATAGGCATTCAAAAGTCACGTGGAAAAGGAGACTAGGTGGTGCCACATAAAAAAATAATATTGCATATTTTAATATGAATAGGAGGCAGCATCAAATTTGATAGGGGACTGCAGAATTAAAATGAAGTTTAAAATCTCCATGCCAAGGGAGTGAAAGAGGCATTGTATACTGGAAAGAATGACTAATAGATAGAACAATAGAGGGAAAACACTATGTTCATGGCCATTTAAAAGTTTACAAATATTAGATATAGAAAGGAATTGGCGTGAGAAAGAGGCGCCATATATTGCCTAAGTGAGAGGCAGTCAAAGATTTTAAACTAAGACATATAGAAAGAGTTGATTTGGGGCCACATGGGTGAGAAAATAGCCTACAATGAGAGGCATCGAGCCACATAAAGAGCAGATTTGATTAAGAGGAATGAATCTCATATTTGAGGGAGCTTAGATGGGTGGAAACAGAGCAATTTGATAAAAAAGAAATGTAATGTATGGGTTGTTGCGTAAAAGCCATATTCAATGTTTGAAGAATTAATATTGTTAAAGAGACTAGCCAGAATGGATCGAGCCATGTAATGTGGTTCATTTAAATTGTAATAAAAGATGCAGAGAGAATAGAAGGAAAACTACACCTAAGGGAAAAGACAAGGCAAAGAAGAAAATGCAAATGGAAAAGGCATGGATTTGTCAAGTTAAATTTGTAAATTGTTTGAGATGAATATGAAATATTTGTTGTAATTTATGTTTTAAGTAAAGTTTAATTTAGATTAGGATATTGCAAGTTAAATAGTGCTTTGTTGTAATTTTGGAGTGCAATGTGTGTTTGTTGGGTGAATGAGACAAAGTTTTTTTCGTCTGCATCAATTGGTATCAGAGCTTGGGGTTTTGAGTGCATAAGCAAATCACCAAACATGAGATAACTTATGCCACCTGACCGGTGGGTAGAGTGGAGGAAAGAAGTAAGTAGAGAATAATCTCATGAAGGTTGTTGCAAGTGTGTGAGGATTCCTAAACGGTGAGATAGCTTGAAGCCACGAAATAATTTTTTTTGCAGATTGAGTGTGATGGAAAATTGCATGAGGTAAGAATTGTGGGAAATTACAATAAACAAGATGGGATGGGTCGTGAGGATACCTATGTGGAATTTGTTTGGGGATTAGTATTGAGAGAAAGTGGAGAACGAGAAGTTTGAGAAGATGGGATAGATGGTTCATGAGTGAAACATCAGAAATGGGAAGAGGGTTTCTATCCTTGAAGAGATAGGGCTCCTCCTATTTCACTGTCTTGTTTCGCTTAAGGAAACCCTAGAGATCCCAATCCAAGGAAAAAATAAAGGAAAGAGATCTACTAAAGGTTGTCTTAGGGTCTGATTAATGACTAAAGAGGGGTTCACCACCAAGCTAGGGATTGAAAAGATAAGTAACATGCAAGACCTAATGATATGCAAAGCTTCACTAAATGGCCTAGAAATGAATGCAAAATAGAATGTAAAACCGAGAAATCAAAGATGTACACCTGGAAACTTGTAGTGGCTTGAATGAAGTACTAAAATTTTGAAAACACTGAAACTAATGCAGAATAGGACTCATACGCCAGTTATTAGGCTTTATGGGCAGGAACATAAATTTGGCAGAGATATGTTTGGAACACCTAAAAACTAGAAAATTCACTGAATTGGGACTCATATGCTAGAAGTGGTGTATTAGTCCAATTTTTATTTTTTTGGAGAATTAGGATATGAATATGCTCTTCAGCCTTTGCTCTATCTTCTCAACCTGGTTTCTGGATTTGCACTGTCCAATTTTTCTTTGTAGATGTCTTGTAATGATCTTCTAGACAAGGTGAAAACTTTGACAACTTTGCACACTCAACAACTTCTCTCCAATCTTACTCTTTAATATGTCTTCAACCTAGATCTACAAATCACACAATAAAGAGAGGGAAAATGTTGTTTTATTTGTGGAGAGGGGTTTGTCTTGTTCAAACCCCATTTTGGTAATCAAACCTTGTAATGAAATCAAATGTAAAGGAGGAATGATGAATGAACAAAATGATATGTTGCAACTTACCAAACCCTAGCAATAAAATGCTACAAACATGTATGAAGTGGCTCCAATGGATGTAGATCTTGACTCTTACTTGAATGATATGGATCTTGAATTGAAAGCTTGCCTGAATCATAAAACCCTACATCACAATTGTTATCTCAAAAACAAACATGATGCATGATGACTTTGACATGATGCTTGATACTTGAATAACGATCCCATACACTTAATAATCAACTCTTGAAGACTCTTGAATTCTCTTGTAAACACTTGAATGCTCTTGTGATCTCTAATTTTCTATTATGCATGAATACTAAAGTTGTTAGGTGAAAAATGAATGAAATAACCTTGTATTTATACTTGTTTATGCCAAATTTCCCAAAATTACAACACTACAACCTGACATCAAATCTAGGAGGATAAAATCCCACCAAGAATTTGAATTAAATTTAATTTTAAGCCACATGGGACTCATATGCCCAAGGTGGTGTATGAGTCCTATTAGGCCAAGCTTTGGGACATACTTTTCAAGAAATGCTTAGATTCATATAAAATTAGGATCGAGGCCTTGAAACGTAGGTGGGACCCATACGCCCAAGGTGGCATATGAGTCCCAGATCACTAAATATACACCATACAATCCAAAAGCACCTGAATTATGATTGGATGCTAGTTTATGTCAAGATTATCCTCAGAAAGATGCATTAAGGCATGTGGATACAAAATAAAGCCAAATAAGGCATAGAGAAGACCAATTAATAATGAAAATCTTAGATTAGTGTGAAAGTATGGTACAACACTTTACAACACCTTAAATAAAGTTCAATTAAGTCCATTTAGCTTACAAGGGCCCAAGACCTAATGTGAATGTGTTAAAAACATTACAACACTAAATCAAGGCAACATTATGCTTAATTTAACAAGGAGGGCCTAAACAAGCATGAAAATGTAGGGGGATACATTTTTTATTGCCATATTTAGCCCCCACTTTAGTGAGAGCAGGAACTTGCTTCAAACTCACACTAAAGTAGACAAACTCACATCAAGAGGGATCCAAGTGCACCAATGCCGGTAAGATAGGATGACAATGATCAAGAGGGATGATCAAGCCCCTAGGATCAAGATCCTATGACAAACCAACATAAGCACTAAATAACACACATGAAAATGATATAAGGAGCAACAACAAGGCACAAGCATACACTGCCAAAGACAAAGAGAAAAAAAACAAAAGGGGTGGATCAAGCTTTGACCGTTTGTCTCGCATGTTGTGGATTAGATCTAGGCTTTTTGTCCAAAAATACATGCTCACTCTGAGGCAATGGAACTCTAGGTTGTCTATTGGGTGATTATCCAAAAGGTGAGACACATATGCACATGACCGGTATGCTCTCACACAAACAAGCAAGTGGCTATGTGAAAGTCATGCCTCAGTTCAGCTTCCCATTCAACTAGACCAAAGTTATACCTATTGATAACTTTGATAAGGCACCACACAACAATGAACTTTGAGCTTCATGAGGCAAGCAAAAATTTGTATGTTTGAAACTCATGAACAAACTAGATGGCTCCACATGCATGCAAGGTGTCCATATAACCAAAATTGTAAATAAAAAATAGTGTAAAGAACGTTCAAAGGAGTCTTGCTTAGTTCATGTAAGGTCCTAGCTTAGGGAACATTGTGCCTAATGTCTCTAAGAGAGGACCAGACAAAGAATAGAAGATTCAAAACTTAGGGGATGAAATGTGTTGCATCAATCCACTAAGAGGAATATAATATGCCAATAGAGATCATTCTCTAGAAGGACATCACACCCAATGTCACCACAAGGAGAAATACACATCTCATGAAGTAAGAAGACTACACCATGAAACATGGAATGAAAAATAATAATTCCAATGTATGCTCCCACTTTAAATAAATTGTTAAACACCCTACTGTGAGCAATTACTTTAAAGTATCAAATGATAAATTCTAACAAAGAAGACATGTGAGCTTATTTGGAAAGCCCTATGCCAAGTCATATGTTTCCAAATAAATCTGTGTCATGCAAAGGAAAAGAGGGGTTTCCCCCAAAATGAAACTCCAAACACATGAGGGATCCATGGATTTGGGGTCAGTATGTTATTGCTACAATGTTTTGAAGAGAGCTCAGAATTGTCATCATTCCCAAATACTCATAGAACAAGAAGAATGACACAAAGAGAGAAAAAACAAAGAAAAACCTTTTGGGTCAACATGGAAGAGACATGAATGTCTTGATGCCTTGCATCATCCACAAAAGGAAAACACAAGATAAAGAAAAAGCTAAAAGATTTATGACATAGAGAGGAATGTAGGTAAAAATAGAGGAATGTCACAAAGAGAGAAAGATACATCAAATAGAACACGAGGAATCATATTACGCAATGCAATCACACAAAGAATATGAAAAATAAAATAATGAAAAATAATAATTAGGCACATGCGAGTCAACCTATTAGTAGGTCATCCACATCCCAATCATGTTCATCGTATGCAAAAGGAAGACAACTAGCCAAAGGGACAATAGCAAGTGTCAAACTAGGGACATTGCTAAGTTCAACACTCTTCTTAGGAGAATTATCGTTTAAGCTCATAGAAGAGGAAAACAATATATTCAATTCATTATGCACATCTTCATCAATCTTAGCAACCTCATCATCATCATCTAAGTTGATCACAACAGAAGGTCTAATGATAATATCTAAAGAAGTCTTTAACTCTTATTGTGGTATAGGACCATGTTGTTGTGGCGAAGGGTGAGACTCATCGTGCATTGCTTTAGTCAATTTTGGATCTTGATTTTCCTTGTTTGTTTCTTCATTTAACCTTCGAGCAAGGGCACAATGTCTACACCTATGTTCTCTAGCATTTTTGTTTCTATTTGTACGAATTTCAAGTTGTGTTTCTATAGTATTGGGTTTATCAACCATAGGTTTCTTATCTTCCCTAAGGGGGGGGAACAAAAGGAACCATGGAAGGTTGTTCAGCCACTTTCTCTTTAGTTTTGTAAACCTTTTTTTATCTTAAGAGGCATAACAAGATTGCTTTCATTATCTCTTGGTCTTTTGTAGGAAATAGGAAAAGAGTTTGTCTTAGGTTGCTCTTGGTTTTTTGGAATGTCTTTAGGTTCAATCATGGTTTCTTCAAGGATGGTAGGCTTGGTCATAGGTTGAGGCATGTTTTTGATGGATGGTTTTTCTATGCATTTCACTTTAAACTTTTGGTAGGATTTGAAAAAGAGGTCTTCTTGAGGTTTGATAGGTTCCATAGGCTCTGGTCAAAATAAATATAAGGAAAGGTTTCCACGAGAAGGCAAAGAGTTAAAGCCACTATGATGTACAATAAATATTTCATTGTCAAAGGGAAACTTTAAGCATTTATGCACAACCGATGGGATAGCTTCCATGGAGCATAGCCATGGGTGACCAAGCTTGACACAGAATTGATCCAACATCAATATTATGGAGAATGAGACATCTAATGTTTTTAGTCCTATTTGTAAAGGTAAGGTGATCGATCCCATTATAGGGCAAGGGAAACCATTATGCGTCTTTATCCATGCTTTCAGTTTATCATATGCTTCTTGATAGAGCTCATTCACAAGTAAGAATTCCTCAGAGATCACATTCTCTCCACAGGTGGGATCAATTAATATCCCATTAGTGGGCTTATCATTTATTCAACCGACTATGTAAAGAGGACCATCAGGTGCATGTTTAAGTATATGTTTAGAGGAGAAAGCAATGTCAAGAGGCTATTTATTTTGGCCCTCATGAGGTTGATTTTTGATCAAAGCAATCAAAACTTTTTCAATATTATCCATAAGAACTTGTTCAGTAGTATCCATAGGACTTTGTTGACTTGTATCCATGTTCTCATCATTCGTGTCAACATTCATCACATCATTCTTTGTAGTTTCACTAGCTTTGAAAAATGAATTTTTTTTTTTGCCATAGGGTTGGTAAATATTTGCAAATTTTGGTTGCGAGGGGCAATGGACTTATTTCCTTGATCATTAACACCTGCAACTGAAAGATGACTGAAATCAATGAGATCTTGCACAAGATGTTTAAGATGCTTACAATGTTTTGTGTCATGTCCATTTGTCGGTGATAATGGCAATAAGAATTCAATCTAAAGTTTGGGGGTAAAGGATTATTAGGATCGGGATTCTTAATGAGAGGCAAGGTGATCATATTCTATTCTAAAAGTTGTGACATTGTGTTATGGAGGGTATTGGGTAAGGGAGTGAATTGCCTAGCTGGATCCCCAAATGTGAAAGGAGTTATCTTCCTTATAGTAGCTACTTGGGTATCAACATGTTGATGTTTTTGTTGAGGAGGATTAAGTTGAAGGAAGCCTTTATTATTTTTTCTAAAAGGTTGATAATTGTTTTGGTTTGCGGATTTGAACTTCTTAGGACGACTAGAGCCAGATTTTGTTTCAGACTACTAACTGAGTTTTGATAATCATGGGAAGTACACAAGTGCACAAAGGAGGGGAACTTCATCATGGTAAGCTTATCATGTATCTTACTTTGTAAGTTCTCAATGAACATACTTTGAAGGTGAGGTTCATGAATCTTTACATTAATTTGGGAGTAAACAGATTGATAGCATGAAATAAAGTCAGTAATCTTTTCCTCTTCTTTTTGCTTACATCTCATCAAATTAGCTAAGGTCGTCTTAGGAGTCATATGAACTTGGAAATTGCTTATAAAGGCCTCAACCAATTCATTGAATGAACAAATTGAGTTATTCAATAATAAAGAAAACCATTCTAAGGCAGTATTCTTCAAAGGATCTAGGGAAAAGCTTAGCCAAGAGCTTATCCTCAAGAATAAAGTCACTACATAGGGCAATGTAAACGAAAAAATGGTTAGAAGGATATCCTTTCCCCCATATTTCTTGAATCTAGGAACCTTTATACCTTATGGCATCGACATTCTCAATATCTCCAAGGAAAAGGGATTTCTTTCAACATAATATGTAGGTTGTCCATTTTGATTTTGGTTGATAATGGAAACTTGTTTTTGAAGGGATGAAATGGTTTGTAAAAGTTGGTTTATGAGACGATAATTGTTTGCATTTTGAGATGGAGGTGTGTATGTATTCGAGTTACAAGTGAATGGAATGCTTATAGGTGGTAAAGTGGTAAGATATATGACGTGTGATGCCACAAAGGTACTAGGGATGCTAGCGGGAATACCCAAGGAAGGAATCACATTACTAGTAGGTTGCATTGTTGTTGTAACTTGAGGGTTGGTGTAGATAAGAATAGAGGCAATTGTTGTGGGAGAAGGAATTTGAATTCCTCCTTGGCATGTGATATTGTTCGATGGTAAAGCACAACTAGTTGTTGAGGTAAGATGTTTTCCAAAAAATTGAATTATTTTTCGTACAAGGTCAACTTTGTCTTCACTTTCAAGCATGTGATGAATTTTATCTATGGTAGGGATAACAGTTGTTGAAATGTTCTTAGTACTTATTTTATTTTGTAGGTTTTCTAGGTCTTCATGGATTTGGATTATGTTTTCTTGCAGAATACTAGGAAACCATTGTTTCATCATGCATCACACTACTTGAAAGAAAATATTTGCTAAGGGTATGGTCCATACAGGAGTGAACTAGTTTCAACACTAGTAGTGAAATATCTAGATAACCCAAGATCCATGATGATTGTACTATCATGGGATGACATGAGTCTTGCACTTCATCTCACTATAATATTAGCAATATGACACCAAGTAGAAAAGCTCATACAAGGGACAATCAATGAAATGCAAGATGCGATGAACACAAGATAAATGCTATGCTCTAATTCTGATTCAAATGAAATTAAGCTAGATGCAATAAAATGAATGTAACAAAAAATATGTAAATTGAAACTGATAACTAACAATAGAAAATAGAAACACAGAAACAGTGAATTTAATGCTAGAAAATGCATTTTAAAATATGAAATAGGACTAAATTGCCCAACGGGGTGTATGAGTCTCAATCAGGTTTTTTCAGAGGTTTGAATGTTGAATGACAGTCACCATAGAATACCCAGAGATCAGGAAAAATCACTTGTACTAGGACAAAATCACCCAGAGGGGCCTATGAGTCCCAGTTTAGGGTTTTTGCAAAGATTTCAAAAAAAATTGAGTGAAAGTTATGATTTCTAGTTTGTATGATGTCTAAAATAATTGCAAATGAAAATTTCAAATTATTTTCAATGATGCAAGAGACAAAATGCACCCTATATGCACTTTCACTAATGTAAGATTGAGAAATATTAGAATGTCAATTAACTAATGCAAACCCTAATGCAATGTTAATGCAAGCTAAATCTATGATGATGATGCACTCCAAATCAAAATTATGATGTTCTAAATTTAGGTTCACCAAAATGAAACATTAGAAATGGGAAGAGGGTTTCTATCCTTCAAGAGATAGGGATCCTCCTATTTCACTATTGTGTTTCACTCAAGGAAACCCTAGACATCTCAATCCAAGGATGGAATGAAGGAAAGAGATCTGTTAAAGGTTGTCCTAAGGTCTGATTAATTACTAAAGAGGGGTTCACCACCAAGCTATGGTTTGGAAAGTTAAGTGTTGATGACGATGTTACTCACAACAACAAGGTGAATAAATTCTTCACGAACAAACCATGAAGAGCCTATCCTTCTTGAAAGACTTAACCAAAGGAAACCTAGGGGATCGGTATGATAGGATAAAGGTTGGCTTAGTTCAATCCCAAGTCTCTGGTAGTCAGGTCTTGATAGTACTAGGTTCACTTTAGGGTATGATGTGATATTGCTCTTAATCTCAAAGGGAATATGTTTGTTTGAAATCATATGTATTAGACACTGAATTTTTAGTTAGATCCTAAAATAGTATCATGAAATTGAAAGATTTGAAATAATTTTTCATGAACATCAACAATTTTTCTATCACTTAAGTAGATTTAGCTTTAAGCATTCAAAAATTTCATAGAAAATGAAATATTTTCAATAAATTTCCATTCATTCATCTATTTTTTGAAACATTTTCTAGAATTTAAACATCTATTCTAAAATAAAGCATAAAAAATACTAAAAATTAAAATTTCTCCCAGTTATTCTCCACGCATGCCCCAAAGAATTAACCAAATCAAAGCAAACCACTTTATACTTCACCAAATTGCTTCATAGCTACATATAAAATGATGCAAGCTTTTAAAGAGAGTGGTTTTAGTTTGGACATCGAGTAGGTCCTATATGCACCCTTAAACGATGCAACACACAATCTTGTTCGGCTAAACTAGCAAAACTAGCTACAAAGATTCATGAGATAGGTAGCTATAAAATTGGCTCTAATATTGATTAATACCTACGTGGATACAAGTTTTTAGACTAGAATGATTCAAAAAATAGGAAAAAAGAACAAAACTTAGAGAAGTTTTTGCTCTTCCAACATCCACAAATTTTGAACTTAACTTTAAAAAAAGTATCCTCTAGCCTTTTATAGAAGTAAGGCATAGATAGGATAAGACAAATACATGAGAGGAAATTCAAGGGACGAATCACATCAAGGCACATGGAATGTAGTGACTAGTAAGATAATTGCAATCAAAGTCAACGAAGGTAAACTCCAATCACACATTGAAGCACTTTGGGCTTTATCTTTTATCATCAGGGTTCCTTCTTGGAACCAAACAAATCTGCTTAAACAAAAATATAGGAACTTCCCATATATTCATAATGATCAAGTGGAATTTCCATTCCTACATTTAGGTTCATCCTCGGTTTGAACATTCTAGGAATGAGCAACCCTTAGAATGGATACACTTCTTTGTCGCATGCTTAAACTCTGGAGTCTCAGTTTCTCGGTATCCAATGTATCTTCGCAACAAACTTCATACCACCATGAGCTTTTAAAGTGTATTGTTGAACCTAGAAACACCATCAAATCTTTCTTCAAATTTTATTTGACTGACCATCCATACCCAAACTCTGCATCTCTTGCAATCACAAATTCCATTCATTAAATCCCTTTTAAAAAAAACATTTATAAACATCTTATGTAAATAAAACCATCATTCAATTGTTATGACATGAATTTCTCATAAATAACACGCTTTCTAGCATATTAAAAATTCTTGCATGATTAT
>VDFB02158376.1:0-15034 GCA_007258455.2 Sequoia sempervirens | reverse complement strand
CCACTGAGTAACATCAGCACAACTGAGACCCAACTACAAAGACCTTGGGAGCTAAGGCATCCATGTGGTTGCAATAAAGCAGTAAGCACATTCAAGTATGAAAATAATGGGAAAGCTAGCCAAAATCTTGCAAAATGATGTTAGATAAGATAATTCACCATTTAAACATCCTAACATCTTATATAGATCAACATCAACCTTTCACAGGAGGGAGCTACAACAGTTCAGGCGCAGGGGTGCATACTTCCCTAGGCTAGTGGTTGTTCTGAAACAACTGCAGGATGAGCGACAATCAAGGCATGACGACCCACTTGTCCCAACCCACCTTAAGGTTTGGTCATTGTGTGGGGTCCACTGAGGAGGAGGAACCATTTTGGCAGTTGGGTTGAGGTCATTTTTAATTTTGGAGGCGTTAAGGTCATCTTTCAGGCACATGGGTGTAGCAGGATGCCTGGCTATTTGGGGTTTGCCGCTAAAACGGTGTTGGGAAGACAGCGACCCGCTAGTGGAGTTTCCTTGTACAGGACCCGTAGACCCAGAGGACAACATCATAGTGCACTTGGAGTGTAAGTCATTGCGGGATGGAGGGTGTAGTTGGATGATGGGTGATGGCCATTCAAGATGACGAAGGCTAGGCAACGATTTGGTAGGAGAAACCTAGAGCATCAGGTCCGCAAAAGGCTGCATTTGCTTGTTTATCATCAGTCGGTCTGGAGGCGGTGGAAAGGTTGGGCCTCGAAGGGTGGAAGGTATGTTATCAGGGGTTGTTCAAGATAATGAAACCACCCTAGGGGTCTGTAGACAGAGGTCCATGAGGAGGGGCCAACAAAAAGGTTTACACTTAGTTGTTTAAAAGTACAAAAGGAACTGATTGACAGAGAGGAGGTCAGGACTCGACCACCGGGGAGGTGTCAAAGTCTTGCTATTTGGACAATCATTATGGTGTTAGTGAAGGGGAGGTAGAAATCCACCTGACTGGACCCGCACAAGGTAGGTTAATCCTGCTAAAAGACTGGGTGGCGGCGAAGGCCACCAAATCCAATGAGTAGACCCCCAGGCTGTGAAAGCCTTTTGAAATAGAAAAAATAGGATGGACTTCCGTAAGTAGGAGTCTGCAGGGTTAAGCCAAGGTCATCGAGACTAGGGGATTGTGGCCGAGTTTTGAGTTTGTTGGGTGATCGACGGGGTGGGGTCTGCGCGCTGGAAAGTCATTATCGAATAGCCATTTGGAATGAAAGATTTTAAAAGGTGCTCCAAGGGAAAAAGTCCACAAATGTGGACCCGAGAAGGTCAACAGATCCCCATTCGAGTTCATTAATTCAACCAAGTTCAAGGCGGCCAAGCGGAAGGAGCCTCCCGCTGGGGCAAACCCAATGGAGGAGTTCACTGTTTCAACTTTAGACATGTTTCGAAGGATGACAATGGCGATGACTATAGTGTAGAGATACAAAGCACAATCACTCTGGTTGATGAATGGTAGTGGAGATTTCAAGTTTCATGTGTGACTGATGAGCCAATTTTCTCCAAGTTTTAAAATTTTAAGAGGTGGGTTTTGTGTGCCTTGGTTTACTCTAGTTATCTATCAAGTTTTTTCCCTTCAAGTTTATCAATTTTACATAGAAATCAAGGAAATCTTGAAATAGGGTGTGTGGAAGAAAACCAACCTTTAGAACATGATGAAGGTGGTCGACCAAACAACTAGCAACGACCAAGAATCGGCAAATGCATTTAACGGGCACGACAACGGTGTTTGCAGGGCTCTCTGACTCACTTTGAACAACTGATAGGATGAAAATGACAGCTCAGGAGGGGCTATTTATAGATTTTTCCTCATTTAATGCCCCTCATTAATGATCATATGGAGGCCCTCGAGGTTGGTGATCAGTCATTTGAATACGATTGTAGGAAGGGTGGAATCCAATAGGTAGACGACAACCAGATGTTGGCCGCTTGGGCACTTGGCAAGGAAAATGGCACCAAAGGTTGCAGGTTCCATGGGGTGGAAGGGCGATGAAGGATGGCCATTTAGAATAGCCGGGAGGTTGAGGAAACCTGCATGGGGCAGCCCATGAGGGCGGACCCGCCAGGCTCCAAGGACGCCAATTCAAATGAAGGAATGCATTTATGTGATTGGATGAATATTGTGTTGATATTCTAACTTTGGAGACATAATATGTGTACTGCATATTTTATGAATAGTTGACTGTCATGTACATGTGTTAGTGTTTGCAGTTATATGTTCAATTCCTCCAGGTGGAGGGGGAGTATCACTCAAGAGAAGGTCTTGGTCGAGTAACTAGTAATGTAACCTATCTGAGCTTACACACACCAAAATAGAATAATTGAGTTGGGTTATTAAGTGGGAAGTTGGTAAGTCATTCTTTGTCTACATATGTCCACTTTAATAAGAGTCTAGTTTACTATTGAGTGCACGCATGAATGATGTTTATCCATTTGAGCTTTAGATTTCTTTCCTTGTTACTATGTTTGTATTGATATGTGAAACATACGAGGTATGTGTATACGTACACACATGCATGACAATGATAGACCATACACACAAAGGAACACATACATAAGGGTAAATAGGTAGATGTACCTATACACACTCATGCACAAGTTGCTTATGCACATGAAACTATCTGATGGAACCAACAACATTCAAATGTATATGTATAGACATATCGCTCGTAGTCTCTTATCAATACCGCAGTAATTGTGTATGATTTGGTGTGAGAATCAAATGTGTGTGTATATATATAATGTATATACATATATCCATATGTATAAATATATCCATATACACGTATGATGGCAAATGGACATGCACATACAAATGTATCGATACATGTACATAGAGGCATATATATATGAATATATGTGTGTGTGTGTGTATACACAACTGATATATCAATATAACAATGTGATTGCTATTATGATGTATTCCTTTGTATGTCAATTATATATACATGCTTTATTGACATATGATAAATATGGATATATATAAACATATACATACATATATATATATGTGTGTGTGTGTGTGTGTGTGAGTATATATATATATATGTATAAGTTATGAATATATATTTAAATGATAATTTCTTTGAGATTGACTATCTAAAGCAATGATTATCAGTTGATTATAATGCTTCATACATTTGGCTTTGAAGTCGATTATCTTAATCAACTTGGAGGGTGATTTATTAAACAAGTTAAGGCCAAACTTTAGAACAATAGTGATTGTATTTCTTGAGTTGCTTAATGCTCATGCTATCGATGATAGAAGAGTTTGTGATCTGCAAACTTAACACCACAATAAAGTCGATATTTATGAAGAGAATAAGTCGATGCCTTTTTAATAGGGAAACCATGGACTTGGTAAACTATATTTCCATGATATTTTGCATCAATCAAAAATTTGTTTAAGCATGGGAAACATATCAATGACTTTGTCTAAACTGATTTAATGAGGGAATTGACACTTAGCATGACTTAGTCAAACTTTAGCTTGATGGCACACTTTTGTTATTGACTATATCTCTAAAGGAGGAAACCATGCCATCTATGAGAGAGCATAATAATGCTTGGTGCCACCTTTAAATCCTTTAACCTATATAAATCTACTTTGAAATGAAAATCAAATTCTATCACATGGAGATTTGAATTGGTCTCCAATTGCTATCGAATATGAGGGTCGGTTTGTAGCTGTTTGAGTTGAGTTTATGCTTACATATTCACCACATTTTCTCTATGAATCATGTGTTGTTGTGCATTTAATTTCTTGTCAATCGCATTCCTGATCCTTAGGGTGTTTTATCTCCTACTTGTATAAATAGCAACATGAGTTCATTTGTTTGGATGCATCATTATTCTTCTTCTATGCGTTATTTCTTGTGCAAAGTCTACATTTTCTATACTTTTCTATCTGCAATATTCTGCCAAAACAGTGAGGGAGATCCTTGAGTATTGAGAAAGTTTTATTATCTTTGAGAAGAATCAATTTCCAACTTGAGAGAGTTAAGAGTTGTGAGACTTTTTTAGAGGATCAATATTGAGATAGTTGTTGTTCTAGAAGTGTTGTGCCTGTAGCTAGTTGAATTGGAAAGCTTAAAAATAGGTATGAGGATATTCTACTTTTGTTTATTCTATTTTTGAATGAGCTATGTTTTGATTGCTTAAACTAGTCTTATTGTTACTTGCACATAGAGGAAAGTATTGTTTGCTTTGAAAGAAAATTGGAAACTATTTACTTTGTGCATTGTTTGTAAGTACTCCATAATAGGAGAGACAATTTGTCATGGGTATTATTATTATAATAGACATAAGTAGATATGGGTAAGAGAATATGTTTATCATAGGTATTGTTATTATACTAGATATGATCAAACATAGACAATCTTAAGGAACACTCATAACTAGATAATTAATTATGCTAGATGGCTAGTAGGTTAGTCTTAGGAATGTTGTCCAATGAAGGGAGGGAACTTGTACTTTTCTTATTGAGTTGTGTTAAAAATATAGGTTATCTAGGGGAGTAGCTTACCCATGGAGATGGATTTCCTAAGCATAGATATAATGGCCTCAAGTCAAAATGAGCTTTCCATAGTGTAGGTGAATGGTAGACCATCACTCGATTATACTGAGTGAGAACACTTTGGCCAAAGTAGTGTGATTGTCTGAAGACTCTAATGTGGATAGTGCGAATTCCGAGACTCCACTATTAGTTCACCGTGTGATGCATGAGGGCTACCTAGTGTAGGTTATAAATCCTAGTCATGTAGGACATGATACTGAGCTCAGAGTGGTATGTCATACGGGGTTACCCAACCAATACCTTCATCGAAAGGAAGGGCCATCTATCACTAATGGATGTGTAGAGGACTTCATATGAGTCTGTGGTTGGCGAAAAAGCAATTGAGTGATGCTTCTCCTCCTTAGTAGGTGATAGAGGGCCAAGGTTTTGAAAGTCGTATTCCTAGACCATCTATATCTTATGCTTTGAAGCTCGAAGGAGCTATGTATGTAGTTTTGCACGCTCTTGGAATATTGTACTTTGTGTAATATTGTAATGGAATGGAAATCCTTATTGTGAGTTGTACAAGATCTTTGTTCATATATTTTCAATAAATAAAGGAAAAAAATTATTGCAATGGCTTGTTACATAGTTTATTTTACTTGTACAATAAAAACTTAGGAAATTTACTTCAGTGAACATTTGACATGTTACATGTGGTATCAAAGCTACCAGGCTTAGCTCTAGAACCTATGAGCTCATCATTCTTTCCATCCAACATTATCTAATGTTGTGAATTCTTGAGCCAAGATGGCGTGTCTTAGATTAACAACTCAATATTCAGTAATTAGAAACGAGCGCTACCTCAAGGCCAAGAAGGAAAGAGAAGCCATCGTTAGAACCATAGAGGGAACCAACTATGACAATGTTGTCTGGTTGATTGACACTGAAACATTTAGTCACACACTTTCTCAAATCAGTGATGTGAAGAGGAAGATGAAGATGGAGGCTATGTACAACAATCTACCTTCCATTTCATTAGAAAATTCTAAGTCATTATCACTTTCTAGGGATATGCCCTTGGAAGGAAGTGTCAGCCTAACATTCATCTTTAGGGACCCTATAGTTCTTTCATTGGAAAAAGTAATAGTAATTTCCACAAGTAATGAGTCTGAGGGATATGTACCTCAAGATCAACTAGATGTGAAATGGTCTCATGAAAAAAAATTTGCGAAAAGGGTAAACTACATTGTTGATGAAACCATATTGGCATTGAAACTCGTAACTATGTATTGGATGGTAAATCTAAAGGCTACTATCCATTTTGGGATAGATATGAACAATTAATGGATGAACAGAAATATAGAGATGAGCAATAATCTCAATTTGTAGGACATACTCCATTAAGTTATGTGTCAAAGAGTGAATCTGAGCGATACTCTCCACTCGACTATTTGAATAGTCACTCCATGTAATCAAAGGATATTGAAATCCTTATGAAATGAATAAAATTATTTTTTTATCAAAAGCATTTGCTTTATCTTATGTGGAATTATTTATGTGTGTATGAATGTCATTTCTAATGTTTTCCATAAGATAGTTGATAACATAATTTAGTCTAACATGGATAAAACATTTAGGTAAAACCTGATCTTGTGAAGATGGTGAGGACATGAACCAATCCTGGCAGTAGCCAAGAAGTTGGGCAAGGACCAACAAGAATTGAAGCTAGGATTGACTAAATTTTGGCAAGGTTAGATAATCTTGAACAAGAAAAGGCACAAGATAGGGTTGAGAAATAGGTTCTCGTTAATGAGAATGAAGGTGAAAACTCTTCTCATGGACATGATGAAACCCATGATCATGAAAAAGAAAGATCAGCAACACCTTCCGAGGAAAGAAATAAGAAGCGTATGGCTTCCAAACTTTCTAAAGATATGAAGAATATTGTTCCACCCAAGTTTGAGGGAAGCGCCAATGGGGATGAAGTTGAGGTGTGGCTTGTTCAAATGGAAAAATATTTCGAAATCTGAAATTACACTGAGACCACTAAAGCCGCTTGGGTGCATAACAGTTAGCTAGAGAAGCTTCAACCTAGCGAATGAACAAAAAGTTGGAACTCAATATCAACTCATGGAAGCTAACATGGTGGGAATTTGTTGATATTTTCTGCAAGCGATGGTTTCCCCAACTTTACTATGACCAAAAACTCATGGATTTCTAGAATTTGAAGCAAGGAAATATGACAGTCAACGAGGATTGGGAGAAGTTTACCAAACTTTTGCATTATGTTCCTATATATCATAAGGTTGAACACTTCCACATTAGAAAATTTATAATGGGACTTAACAATCAAATTGGGGGAGAAGTGGATATGCATGGTCCTACAACTATGGATCTTGTATATGAAAAAGCAATTAAGCAGGAGCAAAAGTTTAGTGCTATCTCCAACTGACGAGAAAATAAAGACTGTAAGAAGATTGCAAAAATTCCTGACAAGCCAACTCCAAAGAAGGTGGAGGTTGCACAAAATGTACCTAAACAAGGAGAAAAAGGTAACCAAAATAGTGGAAAAGAGTTGAGAAGGGAGCGAAGAAGGAATGGTTCCAACTGAGGAAATACCAAAAAAACTGGTGGAAATGGTAGTGGATTTGGAGAACCAACAAAGAAGAAGGTATCGTTTATGAGATGCTATACTTGTGGGGGAGACCATTTTTATAGAGATTATCCCAGTAAGCCTTCTAGTAGTTCACTTCCTACTCAATGGGAAATGTTCCAATAGAGGATACATGCAGCAACGAATGACTGCCAAGTAGAGTATCAGGAAACTCCCATTAAAACTCCAGGTATTTTGTTTGGTTTACCCATTTTAGTTCTCATTCATACTGGTGCAACTGAGAATTTCATTTCACCTAGAGTAGCTAGGCAATTATCTAGAAAGGTTGGACACATGGAAACATCTTGGGATGTAGAGTATGCAAACCAAACAAGAGCAAAGGTGGAACAATGTTTGTTCGAGGCTACCTAATAGAGCTACCTTGTTTCTCTACTGAAGTAAACCTTTATGTCACACCATTAGGATCCTATGATGTTATCCTAGCTATGAATTGGTTGTGGAGACATAGGGCTAAAGTAGATTTTCATATGAAAACCATAGAATGCCTAGATGATCTTGGTAACCATGTAAAGTTCCAAGGGATACCTAGAAAGGTGAAGATTCATCAAATCTCAACAATGCAACTAGTGAGGGATGAGAAGGGTGCAAACTCCTTGCTATGAAGTTAGAAGAACTTGGATAAGATCTTGATAACTTGGATTCCCAAAGCTTCCAAGATATGGAAAACAGTGAAATAGATGACACAGGAATATCATACATGGAAAGATATCCTATATTGAGAAAAAATTTAGATGTGCTTCCAGAGGAGTTACTGAAGAGGATATTTTATTTCTCTATCGATATAATTCCAAGGTGTGAACCAACTTCCAAGGTTCCCTACAGGATGACAACAACTGAGCTAATGGAGCTTAAGGCATAGTTGGATGAGTTTTTTGTTAAAAGGGTTGATAAGACCAAGTGTTTCGCCTTGGGAAGCATTGGTTATTTTGGTGAAAAAGGATGGTACTTTATGTTTGTGCATCGACTATCATATGCTTAACAAAGCCACGGTGAAGAAAAAGTATTTGTTGCCATGCATTGATGATTTTTTTGATCAAATGAGAGGAGCTATCATATTCTTGAAGATAGATTTGAGATCTGGATATCATCAGTTGAGAATTAAAGATAAAGATATCTTTAAGATTGCATTAAGAACCAAATATGAACATTATGAGTCCACAGTTTTACCTTTTGGGTTAACCAATGCACCCACTACATTTATGAATTTGATGAATAGTGTATTTGGAGACTGCCTAGATTAATTTGTCTTGGTTTTTCTAGATGACATCCTAATTTATTCCAAGGATGAGGAATATCATTGTAGACATTTAGAGATAGTTCTATAATGTCTAAGAGAACACAAGTTGTATGGTGAACTCTCTAAGTGTACTTTCTTCCAAAGGAGAGTGCATTATCTAGGGCATGTAATCTTAGTCGACAGAATCTTCGTAGATCCCGCTAAGATCAAGGCAGTACTTGAGTGGCCTGTACCCAAGAATGTGTCTGAGGTAAGAAGTTTTATGGGTCTAGCAGGGTACTATAGAAATATTTTTGTGAACTTCTCCAAGATTTATTTTCCAATCACCTCTTTACAAAGAAAAGGGAAGAAATATGACTGGACTAAGAAGTGTCAAGAATCCTTTGATCTACATAAATAGAAGTTGACCACTGCACCGATCTTGAAAGTAACAAATCCTTTGAGTAACTTTTTGGTTATCATAGATGCATGTGGAGAAGTTTTAGGAGGTCTGTTAATGCAATATGGGCAATGATTGCTTATGAGTCTAGAAAGTTGAAACCTTATGAACAAAATTATGCATCACATGATTTAGAGTTAGTATTTGTGGTTCACGCATTACAAATGTGGAGGCACTACTTGTTAGGGAAACCCTTCGAACTGAAAACTGACCATAATGGGTTAAAGTACCTTTTCACTCAACCTAATCTGACTACTAGGAACAGAAGATGGTTGGAGTTAATAGCTGATTGTGACTTCAATATTAGTTATATAAAAGGGAAAGAGAATAGGGTTGCCAACGCCTTGAGTAGAAAATGCCATATGCTTCAATAGTAACCATTCAAACTGACTTTAAGGGACAAGTGTTGCAAAGGTGCAGAGAGGATAAGTACTACTATAAGTCAAGCAGGAACTTGCTAATAATCCACAAGATTCTAGGTATGAGGGTTTTCATTTTGAACCTAATGGATTACTTAGATATAAAGGTAGGATGTATCTACCTAACGTAGTGGAGTTAAGGAATCTGGTATGGAAAGAAGTACATGAAGCACCATACTTTGGATACCCTAGAGTGACCAAAATGATGGAAGATGTGAAACCATTATATTTTTGGAAAGGGATGAAAGGAGATGCTACTAATTTTGTGGCTAAGTGTCTAGAATGTCAAAGGGTGAAAGCGGAGCATCATCATCCTGTAGGCTTTTTATATCCACATGAAATACTAAAGAGGAAGTGGCAAGTCATAAGTATGGACTTTGTTCAAGGATTCCCTATGTCAAGGAATAAGCATAATGTCATTCTTGTGGTAGTAGATAAGCTTACCAAAATCGCATATTTTATACCTAGGAATCTAACTGATGGAACACCTGTCATAGCAAGAAATTTTTTGCAAGAAGTGTTTAGGTTGCATGGAATTATGGAGAAAACTATCTCAGATAGGGATGCACGAGTCACTTCTAGGTTTTGGAAAACCTTGTTTTCTACACTAGGGACTCAGTTGAATATTAGCTCAACATATCATTCAAAAATGGATGGACAAACAGAAAGGGTGAATTAGGTTTTGGAAGACCTATGGAGAATGTATTGCATGGATCAATAGTACAAGTGGGAAGACTCCTTACCCTTAGTTGAATTTTCTTATAACAATTCTTATCATTTTGTGATAAAGATAGCTCCTTTCGAAGCATTGTATGGTCGAAAGTGTCAAACTCCTATAAGTTGGGATAGACTTGAGGATAGAGTGACTCTTGGGCCAAAGATGTTGGCTGAAATGGATGAGAAAGTTAAGATTGTGAAGCAAAGGTTGGCTGAAGCTAATGATCAACATAAAAGTTATGTCGATGCTAAGAGAGTTCCCCAAAAATTTTCCATAGGTGACAAAGTGTTGTTGAGAGTGAAACCTCATAGAAGCTCCATTAAATTTGGAAAGTCTTCCAAGTTAGCCCTACATTATGTTGGACCTTTTGAGATTCTAGAGGAAGTCAATCTGGTAGCCTATTGAATAGCATTGCCACTAGCTCTTGCCAGAATGCATATTTTCTTCCATGTGTCTTACCTTAAGAGGTATGTACCTAGTGATAATCATGTGATTGATTGGACTACTTTATAGGTGCAGGACCCTGGAGTGGTAATGCTCAAACCCATCAAGGTGCTCGAAACACGTAAGCTTCACTTGTGTAATAAGAAGGTTGTACAATACAAAGTCCAATGGGACCAGTATGCAGAAGACTCGTCCACTTGGGAGGATTATGTTGAAATTTAGTAAAAAATTCCTTGCATTTTAGATGCTTTTGAGAATGCTCGAACAATATGTTGATTTTTTTGTTTTATCTTACTACATAAAATCATCGCGGACAATGATTCACAAGGGGGGGAGTATGTTACACCCCCAATTGTGCAATTACTATTTACTATTACTATGTAGGGTAAAATGTGAATGTAATGTGAATTTAGTGGATGAATAAATTGTGTGCGCACTTTGTTATTACTGCTTAATCAATGAATGTCATCTCACTTAATGTTATATGAAGGAATGTATTTATGTGATTGGATGAATATTGTGTAATATGTGTACTACATATTTTGTGAAGAGTTGATTGTCATGTACATGTGTTAATGTTTGCAGGTATATGTTCAATTCCTCCATGAAGAGGGGAAGTATCACTCAGGAGGAGGTCTTGGTTGGGTAACCAGTAATGTAACCTATCTGAGCTTACACACACCACAATAGAATAATTGAGTTAGGTTATTAAGTGGGAAGTTGGTAAGTCATTCTTTGTCTGTATGTCTACTTTAGTAAGAGTCTGGTTTACTATTGAGTGCATGTGTGAATGATGTTTATCTATTTGAGCTTGAAGGTTCTTTCCTTGTCACTATGTTTGTATTGATATGTGAAACATATGAGGTATGTGTATATACACATTCGATTCTCACACAAAATCATACACAATTACTGCGGTATTGATAAGAGACTATGAGCGATATGTCTATATGTATATATATGTATGTCGTTGGTTCCATTAGATAGTTCCATGCACATAAATAACTTGTGCATGAGCATGCATAGGTACGTCTACCTATGTACCCTTATGTATGTGTTCCTTTGTGTGTATGGTCTATGCACGACTATGATAGACCATACACACAAAGGAATATGTACATAAGGGTACATAGGTAGACGTACCTATGCACACTCATGCACGAGTTTCTTATGCACATGGAACTATCTAATGGAACCAACGACATGCATATGTATATGTATAGACATACCACTCATAGTCTCTTATCAATACCATAGTAATTGTGTATGATTTGGTGTGAGAATCGAATGTGTATAGATATATAATGTATATACATATATCCATATGAATAAATATATCCATATATGTGTTTGGTGGAAAATGGACATGCCCATACGAATGTATCAATACATGTATACATACGCATACATGTACATAGAGGCATATATTTATATAATAGCAATCACATTGTTATATTGATATATTAGTTGTGTATACATACATACATACATACATATATATATATCTATAGCAATCACATTGTTATATTTATATATTAGTTGTGTATACATACATACATAAATACATTTATGTGTATGTATGTATACACAACCGATATATCAATATAACAATGTGATTGCTATTATGATGTATTCCTTTGTATACCGATTATATATACATGCTTTATTGACATATGATAAATATGGATATATTAACATATATATATATGTATGTGTATATATATATATTTATGTGTGTTAATATATATATATGTGAGTATAATATATATATATATATATATGTATAAGTTGTGAATATATATTTAAATGATACTTGCTTTGAGATCAACTATCTAAAGCAATGATTATCGACTGATTATAATGTTTCATACATTTCGCTTTGAAGTCGATTATCTTAATCAACTTGGAGGGCGATTTATTAAACAAGTTAAGGCCGAACTTTGGAACAATAGTGATTGTATTTCTTGAGCCGGTTAATGCTCATGATGTCAATGATAGAAGATTTTGTGATCTGCAAACTTAACATAGCCATAAAGTTGATATTTATGAAGAGAATATGTCGACACCTTTTTAATAGGGAAACCATGGACTTGGTAAACTGTATTTCCATGATATTTTTCATTGATCAAATAGTTGTTTAAGCATGGGAAACATATAAATGACTTTGTCTAAACTGATTTAATGAGGGAATCGACACTTAGCATGACTTAGTTGGTACTTTAGCTTTATGGCACACTTTTGTTATTGACTGTTTCTCTGAAGGAGGAAACCACACCATCTATGAGAGAGCATAATAATGATTGGTTCCACCTTTGAATCCTTTAACTTGTAGAAGTCTACTTTGAAATGCAAATCAAATTCTATCACATGGAGATTTGAATTGGTCTCCAATTGTTGTCGAATATGAGAGTCGATCTGTAGCTATTTGAGCTAAGTTTATGCTTACATATTCACCACCTTTTCTCTGTGAATCTTGTGTTGCTATGCATGTAATTTGCTGTCAACCGCATGCTTAATCCTTAGGTTGTTTGATCTCCTACTTGTTGTATAAATAGGAACATGAGTTCTTTTTTTTGGACACATCATTATTCTTTTTCTATGTGTTATTTCTTGTGCAAAGTCTTTGCATTTTGTATACTTTTCTATCTACAATATTCTATGAAAATAGTGAGGGAGAGCCTTGAGTATTGAGAGAGTTGTATTATCCTTTGAGAAGAAGCAATTACCAACTTGAGAGAGTTAAGAGTTGTGAGACTTTGTTGTAGGACCAATATCAAGATAATTGTTCTAGAAGTGTTGTGACTGCAGCCAGTTGAATTGAAAAGCTTAAACACAGGCATGAGGATATTCTAATTTTTTTTATTCTATTTTTGAATGAGATATGTTTTGATTGATTAAACTAGTCTTTTTGTTACTTGCACATAGAGGAAAGTATTGTTTTCTTTGAAAGAAAAGTGGAAACTATTTACTTTATTTGTGCATTGTTTATAAATACTCCATAATAAGAGAGACAATTTTTCATGGGTATTATTATTATACTAGACATGAGTAGATATGGGTAAGAGAGTATGTTTATCATAGGTATTGTTATTATACTAGATATGATCAAACATAGACAAGGTTAAGGAACACTCATAACTATATAATTAATTATGCTAGATGGCTAGTAGGTTACTCCTAGGAATGTTGTCTAGTGAAGGGAGGGAACTTGTACTTTTCTTATTGAGTTGTGTTACCTTAGGTTATGTTAAAAAGATAGGTTATCCTAGGGAGTAGCTTACCCGTGTAGAGGGATTGCCTAAGCATAGATATAATGGCCTTAAGTCAAAACAAGCTTGCCATAGTGTAAGTGAATGGTAGACCATCGCTTGATTATACTGAGTGAGAACACTTTGGCCAAAGTAGTGTGATTATCCGAAGACTCCATTGTGGATAGTGTGAATTATCAGACTCCACTGTTAATTCACCATATCTATTTAAATGCATGAGGGCTACCTAGCATAGGTTATAAATCCTAGTCATGTAGGACACAATACTAAGCTTAGAGTGGTATGTCGTACGGGGTTACCCAACCAATACCTTCGTCGAAGTGAAGGGCCATCTATCATTGATAGATGTACGGGGGACTACATATGAGTCTGTGGTTGCCGGAAAAGCTCTTGAGTGATACTTCTCCTCCTTAGCAGGTGACAGAGGACCAAGGTTTTGAAAGGTGGATTCCTGGACCATCTATATCTTATGCTATGAAGCTTGAAGGAGCTATGTATGTATTTTTGTATGTTCTTGGCATATTGTACCTTGTGTAATATTGCAATGGAATGGAAATCCTTATTGTGAGTTGTACAACATCTTTGTTCATATATTTTCAATAAAGAAAGGAAAAACTTTTATTGTGATGGCTTGTTACATAGTTTATTTTACTTGTATACTAAAAACTTAGGAAATTTACTTTATTGAACGTTTGGCATGTTATAGGCTCTCACAACCATTTGACTAGGAAGGTTTGGGAACAATGCAAATCAATGAAATGGATGAAATTTTTTCTTTTGAATCAATAAAATTACTCTTACGTATCCAAAAAAATGGGAAGTCTATATAATTATATATTTATAATGGGCCCTTTTTTATAATTATTATAAAAATATAATTATTGATAAATAATGGATTTATTATAATAATTTGTATGACCTTTACATATATTATAAGGTGTATGCTTATATCTTTATTATATCATATGCGAGATAATTATGGAAAGCCAAGATATGAAAGCATAACAACATGTCCATAAATAATATGAAGAGTATCTTAATATAATATATAATATAATTATATAATTATATTGACAATATAATAGTAATATATATTAATTTTAAGTATAAAATAATATCTTTATAATTATAAGACATATTGATAGAGAGATAGAGGGAGAAATAGAGATAGATAGAGGTAGGGAGGTAGTGTTGGTAATGTAGCATGATTATCTCTTGATTTAGAGGATTTCATTTCAGCTGTGTTTGGATCTTAGTTCTTGATGGGGGGTGTGGGGTGACTTTTAACATATCTTAACACAAGGTTTTTATGTTT
>VDFB02158375.1:224142-244907 GCA_007258455.2 Sequoia sempervirens | reverse complement strand
ATTTGTAAACATAACATGAATCTCTTGGCAATGAAGCCTTGTTATCTTCCCAATTTAGTGGTTTTGCTTCAATCATGTTTGGATCAATGTAAGTGGATGCATACTTGATTTGAAGTTATCACTTCATTGATACCTTTGTTACACAAAAAATATCATTTTCTAAATGGCCTACCAATAGACCTTACATACTATGCAAATGTATGAAAAAAATAGACCAATTTTTTTCCAATTTGACCTTCCACACTTTTTAGTGTAACCATTGCAAACTTGGATGTGATTGCTAGTATATAATATGTTGAAAACTCTATATTTGAAAATTAAATTTTAGGAATGGGCAACAAGAGAGATAAAATTTGTCTTCCATTTTCCTTAGTAAATGATAATGGACAAAAGAATTCAAATTTAACCTCAAATTTGAGTTTAGTAAGAGTGTTGATTATAGATATTTAAAATTTCTCCCCCTCCTTTATTTTGTAATTAGATAGATAAAATATATTCTTGTAAATGACTATTATTTTTTATACCAGTGATAGAATATAAGTGACCTCTACTTTTGCACCAAAATAAATTACTCTTAAAATCATATAGATTCAATTGAACATATCTTGATCAAACCTAGTAAACATGCTCATGCCATATCATGGTAGCATAGGGTTTTATTAAACATAAATCAATCAAATATACCTTGATCAAATATCTTTGTCCATTTTCATATAAAAGAAAGTGTTTCTCCATTGATTTAACATTAGCACATTTCCCAACAAAAAGAGTTCTTTGTGTGTTGATATAATTTGGTGTGTAATACAACATATAGGTTGTGTGCTTGAATTGAAAACTTGATTAAAACATGGTCTTTCCACTAACTAACAAGCACTATTAGTTGATTGATATAATACCTTGATTTTATATTCAATTGATGGGAATCCTTGACCTAGACCTTGTATTTATATATATTACATTTGATCCTACCCCATTTAATATATAGGTTTGATCAAGATCCTTTTAATTCAAGCTAATTATTTGGCATAATTTCCTTCTCATTTCCATATGTTATATTTATGTTTGTCATAATAGTCAACTTTACATTATGTATGCTAGGGTCAAACAAAATCACCTAGAAATAGGATTTTATGTGCACATAAGCCTTAGAATTAATTTTGCAAAAATCATGTATAATATAATTATTACACAAATAGGAATTTATCACTTATGGAATGAGATTTTAAAACTTTCCTACATAAAATCAAAAAGTGAGGATAAGATAAGTATGTTTTCCTCCTCAATTCTTGATGTTTTCTTCCTTTTTTTTGAGTAATAAAATAAATAAATATTATTTTATCTCCTTTTTAAATATTTTATTTTAGTATAGTTATCAAGATATTTTTCTTATATTAAGAAAATTTGTTTTTATATGTAAAAGATGATTTTAAATATTTTTTAATGTAAATGAACTTTATCCAAGACCCTATATGTAATTGTAATTCTAATAGAGCTCCGAGCCTAATCTTAATTGACATGTAACTCTAATTTAACTATAACTCTAAGTATAGTCCTAATTGATCTCTAATTAAACCCTAACTTTAATTCAAATGTAATTGAAATTGAACACTTAGCTTAACCTAACTAAAAAAAAACATAATTGAACCCTATTACTAACAATAAAATTAGGAATAATTAAAAGCGGGTTAAGTATTAGTTAAGGTTATATGTAGAGCTCAATTAGGGTTAGTGTTCACTTATTTAACAATAAATATTCTAAAATAATTTCTTTTATAAAATTAATTATTTTTCTAGTTTTATTCTCATGTGAATTTAATATAAAAATAAATAAATAAATAAAATTGGATAATAATCATAATATTTAAATGTCATTATAATATTCATAAAATAAAATTAAAATAAATCAAACATAAAAGCAAGATAAAAATTTGTCAAATAATATTAGATTGAGTGGATAAAATTGAATATTAAATATTTTTTATTCAAACTTTATTTTTAGATTATATTTACATGAGACAAATATTTGAAAATAATTATTATTTATTATTTATTATTATTGTTTTAAATCATATAAAAATGAATTTTCTTAATATATGAATATTATCTTGATAATTATATTAAAATAAAATATTTTTAAAAAGATTAATAAAGGAAAAAACATCTAAATTTGTGAAAGACAACATATTTATCTTCGCTTTTTGATTTTATATACACAAACTTTCAAACTCTATTTGTAAGTGATAACACCTCACATAATAGTTGGTATGAGTTTTCTGCAATCATGAAGTTAATTGGAGTAAACTTTTAGATTAAACTTCATATGAGTTTCAATCAATGTTTCGGATCACAATCAGGTATCTATCATCATGAAGAGGAATGAGTCATTGAGGGTGATCCAAAACGTCGATTGAAACTCATACACAGTTTAATCCAAAAGCTTACTCCAATTAACTTCACATAATAATTAAAATTTTATATTCACTACATTTTATAACAAAAAATATTTTTAAAATTATATTCACTGTATTTTATAACAAAAATATTTTAAAAACCATATTCACTATATTCTATGACAAAAATATTTAAATACAAATAAACCTCCATCAAATTTAGGCTTTGTTAACTTTTATAGTACTTCTTGTTCTATACTTGTTCTTCTCCTATGGCGCGTCCTTGCTGTTATAATATTTTTCATTCTATACGCGTTCTTCTCGAATGTTCATAACTCATTTCCTGGCTGCAAATTTTCGTACAAACAAGATGCTTCCATAAATTAGTACGAAATGTACATAAAATATCCCCAAATTATAGGCTTATTTTTCAAGATTGAATAAACATATGTGATTTTTGCCCATTAATGGAAAAACGACAAAAGGGTCGTCCATTTATAATATAATTAAACTCAAGATCCCAGAAACTGTCCTATAGAGTAATCCGTTAAAAACCGCCCTCGGAATCTTATCAATGCATATGAAATCAGCCCTCGGAATCTCATCAATGAATATAAAATCAGCCAGCCTCATAATCTTCGCCCCGCATCTTTCACGGGCTTCGATTCTATCGTCCCTCCAATACATCTTTCTTTCTTTCATCATTTTCTCCGCTAGTCTCTGCAACACAAGCATAAACATTCTCTCCTTGCCTCTTTGCTTTCCTCTCTGCACTACCCATTTCGCAAAAACACGGCGATTCCATCCACCTCAACCTTCTGCCCATGTTTTTCTGCCCATAAATCTAATACTTATCCTACAGAATCGTTACAGCATCCCTAATGAATCTCAGATCGAATCTACTTCCACGATCAGGAAAAGAGAAGAAAACATTTTAAAAAACATTTTTTTAACAAAGTGATTCCAATGAATTCATCTAACGCTCCTCTAAGTCCTCTTTCACCCCATCCACGGCCGTCGTACAATATCAGTCCAGTTCTGATCTCAATAATCGGGGCACTGGGCAGCATATTTCTGGTAGTAGGCTATTACCAGCTTCTCCTCAAGTACTGCGCTTGTTTCGAAAATATCTTCCGCAGGGGTCCATGGAGAAACCGACAGGGCTCTGTAAGCGAAGACGAGGTTTCGGGCCCTGGTCTCGACCAGTCCCTCATAGCCAAAATCCCCATCCTCAAATACAATACCCGAGACATTGATTCTGGCAACGAATGTTCCGTCTGTCTAACAGAATTCAGCGAAGGGGAATTGGTGAGAGTTCTGCCCAAATGCAGGCACGCGTTTCATGTTTCCTGTATCGGCCTCTGGCTTAACACGCACTACAACTGCCCTCTCTGCAGATCGAACATAGCAACGAGCCTCATGGACAGCCCTTTACCAAAGAAGCACGAGGAACAAGTTGCATCCACAGGTCACGAGATCGAACCCCGGCGCTCTCATTCTCCCGCATTCTATGACGCTCCGCCAGCTACGGTAAATGCAGTTCAAAGGCCTTTGCCGAGGTCGTCAAGCTATGCTGGTTCGTCGCAGCTTCCGCCGGAGGGCGCTTCTACTTCTCAGTGGTACCAGCGTTTTAGATGGAGTGCGAGGACGTCTTCGCCTTCTCGTGAAGAGATGCGCAGTAGATTGTTGGAGAGCGGGGATTCCGTAGATAACAAGGATTGTAATGACTGCGTTCTTGAAGTGGGTATAAATTTTGGTGGACCTGTAAATATCTCTAATGGAGGGCCGAACGCTTCTTCTGGAAATAAGAGGGAATTTTTGTGACGCAGAGACCCACAGCGTTTCATGTTCTTGTGGGTTTCCAGTGATCTGAGAATGAACAAAAAAAATTCCGTTACAGTAAATGTAGAGGAGGTATGTTTCTTCTTTTTAGTTCTCTTTCAGAAGGATAACCGTGGCACCACAGATCTCTTTGCCACTGCCAATTGTATTGTTAATAATTTACATTTGTGTTGCAATGCCAAATTCTCTGAATTTGGGTTTTAAATTTAATAGTCGCCTATATTGGCAAGCAATTTTAAGTGGGTTTTTGTGTTTTATGTTTACTCTTTAGAAAGTAGAAGTAAATACCTGGTTGACATATATTTTAACAATTATATGCTGCTCAACTATGGGAAGGCTATGGGGTTAAAAAGTGAATATGGAGAAAAATGACTTTCTTTGTGAATGCTCACAAGGAAAGGTAAGAGAAGATTGTTAATATCATTGGTACCTGCCCTCAACTTATTTCGGCCTATGTTCAAGGGTAGCATCTTGGAATTTGGCTCCATTTTACAGATAGATTTCAAAGGAAATTTTTTGTTTTGAAAAGATGTCTCTTAGTCAAGGTCAATTTTGTAAAATTTTAGTTTTTTTTTTTTTTTAATCAGTTTTCATCAATATTATTGATAAATAGGAGCAAATCTAGAAAAGGTTCTTGTGAACTAGTATTAAAAAAAGGATTTTTCCTTTTGTTTCTTAAAATTAGGTTTGCATGTTAAAAAAAATGGATGACCTAGGTCTTAGAAAACTAGAAATGTTTAATAAAACTCTTATAGCCAAGGTAGGTTGGAGATTGATCAATGAAAACAAGCAATGGATGTTTATTGTGAAGTTGAAATATTTGGAGAATGGTTACTCTTTCTCTATTATCCAATGGCGACCCCTCCTAGAAGGCTCATGTTTGTGGAAGGGTTGTGTACAAGTAGATTTATTTTTAGAATAGATTCAAATGGAATGTTGGATATGGGAGAAATGTTTGGTTTTGGGAAGATAATTGGTTATTAGATTGGTCTTTATTATCCTTAGAGTGACTTAACTCTATCTACTAGATCTTGAAGACAACTAAGGGAAACATGGTAGTAGACTATTAGGAAATTAGGGGCTCTTTAATATCTTGAAATAGTTTCATTCTTAAGAATCATCCTCCAAATGTCCTTCTTCCTAGTAGGCTTCAACATTTGCTAATAGGGTTCCATATTTACTAATTGGAAAATGATGATGTTTATGTGTGAGATAACTCCCTAGTAGGTTGCTATTTGACATTGTTTAGTTTTTTTGTCAATTCTTGATCCTTTTCCTACTCCCCCCTTGTTCCAATGTTTAGCATAAACCCCTTATTCCTAAATTTTATATCTTCCTTATGGTTAATACATCAAAACAATAATCTTATCTATTGTCCATAATTTAATTAAAAAGGGATTTTCCCTTCCTAACAAGTTTTCCCTTTATGAGTTGGATTCAAAATCTAATTTTCACCTTCTTTTGGATTGTTACTTCACTTGGAATATTTTGGATCTTATGATGTCCATTTTTTGTTTCTCGTAGATCAAACTTCCTTCCTTTTAGGATCTTCTATTCCAATGGTATTCTCCCTTCTCTAATCCCCACCTCAAGTTATTGTGGTACCTTACCCTCCCCCATGTTCTTTAGCTTGAATGAAACTCCAAAGTTCTCAAGGATAAGAAAGCTTCATTTGAGCATGTTTACTTCAAATTTGTCTTAGCCATGAAAGGAAGCCTATTAGTTACCTATAATGAAAGAGATTCTTTCTTAGGGACTACTTTGGTTTCCCCTTTTGAAAAGAAAGTTTTTGATTGTTGGTACCTAGGTGTTAGCATTCATGTATCTTTGAACATGGTGGATGCTCAATAATCCCAACTATTTTGGTCTTTCCCTTAACCATTTTTGTGCAATTTAAGCATTTATGGGGGCTCCAAAGGTAACCAAAGTCCTTCTAGAGGGGGATTTATTATTAGAAACCACCTAGGAAGGGTGGTTGGGGATTTTATAATAAATATAGGAGATCAATCATATCATTTTGTAAAGGAACTTACAACTTACTAGGGAATTATCCTTTCTATGGAACTTAGAATCTAGAATTTGGACATGGAATGGGACTCTTTAAACATCATAAATCCACTCTTAAAATCTCATTTTCTTAGTTGGAATTTTGGTCATATCATTAATGGTTCTTT
The DNA here is from genome assembly GCA_007258455.2 of Sequoia sempervirens. Taxonomy (NCBI): domain Eukaryota; kingdom Viridiplantae; phylum Streptophyta; class Pinopsida; order Cupressales; family Cupressaceae; genus Sequoia; species Sequoia sempervirens. Next base: position 238,501 of record VDFB02158375.1, on the reverse strand, counting down.
ATGTAGTCTAGATTCTTTTATTAGTAGCAAAGTGGCTCATGTCTATTGTGAGGGGAAATTTTTAGAAAAATATTTTTCCAAATAAGGAATGTCATGTGAAGGACACTCTAAGTGGGTTGGGAAGCAAGCCCTTCCCCATGAAGTTCACAAGATGGTTGAAAATGAGATTCGCTAAGGTTTGTATAGAATTATAAGGTATATAACCTTACAAGGACCATCCTAGACCATATATGCCTTTCATTTAACCTTGTTGAGTCCTTTCCATCATAATTTATTTGTTAGCTTATGATTCTTTTTATTGTCTTCTTTGGAGTACCTCATCTTAAAATTCAACAAGGGTGTTGGGTCTACCTCTATCCTAGTTTGTTGTCTTATTAATTATCAATCATGTTGTTCCTCTAAAATATTGTACCTTTGTCCCTCTCAAAATATTTGACTTGAGCCCCTCCTTGAAGCCCCTTCACACTAGAAAGAAACACAGAGTCACTCCTTTTCCTTACTAGTAAGAGACAAATTTTCTCCCCTATTCATATCTCCTATATTTTCATTTTTGTTTTGAATATCCATAGACGTGTTCTTGAATAAAAATATGATGGTGTTGTGGGTAGTGAAGGTACCAAGTCTAAAACTAAGTGCAAGGAGAAAGTTGTGGCCGAGGAATTTTTTTGAATGGATGATAAACTCAATGAGGTTGAAGGATTGTGTCATATTCCTCCCTTAGCTATAGCTAAAATTTCTTTCCCTCCCTCCCCTTCTATGTAGAATTTATATCTATTATTGAGTTGTTGGCTAGTAATTCTAGGGAATTGAGAAAATCATAAAATATACTTAAAAGGCTATTTCTAGATATAAAAAAACTTAAAGACCTCGTTTATTGCTAAGAAAGTTGGGGGTCAAGTCTTGGTACCACAATAAGAGGAGAAGTTGAATTATAATCATTTGGAAGCCATTGATGAAAAAATAAGCTAAATGCTAAGAATATTAAGTTTGAAGAAGGAATAGCCTCACTAGAGAAATAAAACTAGGAAATCAAGAACAATTTAAGAAGTGTTGTTTATCATGTTAGTAAGAATACAATTAAAAATAGTGTTACCAATATTAAGTTACTTTAGGAGAAGATGTAATCCCACTCTTGGAGAACAGTGGTTCTAGTACCTATAATAGAGGTTAAAAGAATGAGGGCATAAGAACTACATTAATTTTATTGAAAAGTATCTTCAATTTATTCAATAGGAATGTGAGCTTTTGGTGGCACTCAACTAACTATATAGTTTCTTGGATTCTTATTTTTTGTTAGAAAATAATGCATCAATACCTAGTCCATTAATTTATTCCTTATATAACCTAATGAGAGAAAATCATGCATACAATCTTATAGAATAACCAAATGCATAGATCAAAATAGACAAGACATAACATAACACACATCCTATTCCATGCTTCACATATGCACTCCTCAAAAAGACTCAATAATATGAAAACCCACTCACCTATCCAACCTTAACCACTAAACATGTGTTTGATTTTATAAAAGCAAGCTCACACAAATACAACCAAGTGGTAAGATAAAACCATGCATGTCATGAAACCATGTGAACACAAAGCCATTGACCCCTCATTTAATATCAGGTACTAATTTTTTACATTATTAAATAATTCCTCAAATATTAAATCATTATCCTATATCTCGCACACATAAAATAATTACCTAATGTTACAATACAAATTTACAAGTGGCCTCAAATAATTACCTAGTGTGGCTAAACACACCTCCTAGGTGCACCATAACTAAATAATTATTTAATTACAACATTATAATAAATCATTTTATGTAATTATGTACAACACCAAATCCTAACATTCTCCCACTTAGTGTATAAATTGTATAAGATTTAATCAATGAAATACATCATCATAGCCATACATGAAACCAATTAAATATCTAATATGCTTTCGTGCCCCATCAAGATACCTACAATAAATCCAAAGTGACCACCATATCAAGAAAGAACTCCTCTAATCCTCCAACATGCCACCTATGGAAAAAAAAAAAAAAAAAAGAACATGCCAAGGTGAGGATGCACCAATCCAAAGAACACAAGCATCAAATCCAAGTGATAACAAAGGCTCCAAGCTAATGTCAAAGGTAAAAGAACACATAATTGGAAATATAGCATCCAAAACACATTCTAATACATCCAACCATCCATACCTCCTAGGTATGAGCAACATCATTAAATTCATGCCAACAACATGTACAATCATAAGCTCCCTGTATCAAATTTATCAATGAAGAGAATATATATCCAGGGACTCCCACTGCATGGGTAATCTCAAATCTGAAAATTATCTTGATGCATATCAAGTATACCAATCAACACTATACTAAGGTGTGATAAATGATTAAAAAAAAAAAGTAGTAGCAAGAAAAATCACAATGATCCACACATACAACCAAAATAGTTGCATACTCTTTCACAAAAAGTCATCACAATCCTCCCAACCATATGAACATGAATCTCCAAGAAGGAACCATATAATTAAGAGAGAAAACATGTAAACCATAGCATGTCCTTTTTCCAACACCTCAATGTGCTACATTGTGTCAAGTATAACCTCCTTACAATCCCAAATGAACAGCCTCAAAAACACCCAACCACTCAATCTCATAGATCAAATACAACATATGTATCATTTATAGTGTCAACATGGATGTAATCCTATCTAACCAAGTAAATAAAACTCAAACTCTATACATTCCCAAAACCAGGAAATTAGCCCAATAACCATCTTCTAAGATTCCTCATCAATGAATGATAATATAAATAAAATCATATGCACAAGGAGATAAATATGCTAAACATCCCTCAAAATGAATTATCCAAAACTAAATATCCATAGCTCAATATCCATGTATATGAAAGATAAAGCAATAAAAATTCATGCTAAAAAATCCTCAAATGAGTCCCAAAATAAATCACCATGGCTTAGGACTCATTACCATGAGAAAAGAAAGCACAAAAAATAACACATGAAACAAGAATGGTAAAATACCTTTCAAATGATAAACTACATAGTAGACCAAGAGTGTGGAATGTGAATGCTCCTCCAGGATAACCAAGTCATCATAACTCACTCCAAGAAAAATCTCCTCTATAGGTCCATCATGAACTCATGTCCATATCCAGGTGAAGGCTCCTTGATCTTCCTACTGAAACCTCCAAAGAGTAATCGTATCAAGAAAATTTCATAAGATAAATCCAACCTCACCCAAGTTTCCAAGTATCCATGAGCACCTCCAACTAATCATTAATCCATGTTAAGCTCCAAATTAAGCATAACGCCCTCATAAAGCTCCCTAGTAAATGACCAATATATTCAATACCTTGAGAGAACCACTAGATAAATGTCAAAGCTCCAACAATAGAATTAGGAACCCGACATGGCATCACGATCTAACCATCTCATCCTAGGAGATGACATGCAATAATGCATACATCCCAGGGGTATGTTCAGGATCATGATGGGCCAAAAAGTGGCAATATGATGGGTATGTGGCTAATGAATTTTTTTACACCCAAAATTGATGAAATGAAAAGGGTTTTTAAAGGAGATTCTCAACTTTCCACCAATATAAATTATGCTTTACTTTGAATTTAATAAGTATTATTCATTTTCTATTTGAATTATGACTAAAGTCCTAATTGGTAAGAGCTGATTGAAAAAATATTTATAGCTTTCAAATGGTATCTATTTTTTTCAATCCAAAACCTGCATCGCATTCTATACTTCACATACTATAGGATTAAAAAAAAATAAAAAAATAAATTTCTTAAGTTTGACCAGTTACTGGTGGTCAAACATACAAGTTTTATATTTTTTTTAAAATTGTAATAAAAATCATAATTAATTATTTACTTGGAAAAATTACCAAAACCAATATGCATCACATCGAGACATGGAGTCCTCTACTTATATCTAAAATATTATCATTTTATTGTGGTTGAGGTGGTTGAAGTAGACACCTACTTATTTTTTCCCTAAAATTTAAATACTCATTGAAATTTCAAATTTAGGGAAATAGATTTTTTTTTTTAAACAAACCTAGTAGTTTAGAAACTAAATTCAATTTGCTACAAATTCTATTCTTACATATTTTTGAAATAATATAGATAACTTATTCAAATTTTTACATCAAGTTTCCTAACTCTGATTTTTCTGAATTTTTTTCCACTTAAGGGCCTTTTTTCTCATGATGATCTTGCACATACCCCCAGTCTCAAGAGAACATGTATCATGTCAACATCTAAGCTAGCATAAAGAGTAAACCATCACACAATACCAAAAACACTTTAAACCAAGAATAAACATCTCCAGTTGCATTAAGATAACCATCTCATAATAGTGAACCTATAAATGTGAAAGAAATATTTTGCAACAACAGGATCTAAGAGCTCCTCCAAGACATCAAAAAACACTAAATAAGATCAGATCCATCACCAATGATGAATCCACATTGAACTATCAACAACCTCCATTGAACCATGTTAATGAGATACACACAGAATCATGATAACCATATCCTAATGATCTACACATGGAATCATGACAAACTGTAATGATGATTTTGGTTTTCCCTCATAATGCTTTGCTCCTCCTAGGGTTTTTCACCTAGAAAGGAGAAAGGAGATTGAAAGGGGACCAAAATGCAAGGGTTTACACTCAAATTTTATGTTCATAAAATTTTTTATGCCTAATTAAGATGTCCTAATGCTTTGATCTAAAAATGAAATGACTTTATGATGCAAAACCTAAGAAAAGTAACTTGCTTGAAAACACAGTGTGATATGTAGAAAAGTAAAATGAATGCGATAAATGATAAAATAAAGATGTAGAATAGGAACTATGCAGCTGGAAATTGAAAAGGACCTGACTGGAGATTCCAAAGGCCTTTGAGATTCTGGAAATTTTGATTTTTAGGCCTAGTGGGACTAACTCGCCAGGTTGGGCAATTTAGTCCCAGTTCGGGGAAACTGCTCTGGACCCCGTTTTGACCAAATGGGTATCCAAATCTACAAAAAATTCTGAAAAATAAGTTCAATGGGACTAATTCGTCACTAGTGGTGACTCAATCCACTTCTAAATCTCTAAAAATTTAGAAGTGGAAACGAAAGCCCTAGATCTGCATTTTGGTTTCCCACAGGTGTCCGCTTTTGAAACTCTAATTTTTGAGCCTGAAGGTGACATTTTGTTGATATTTTGGCTAGGTCAACAAAGAGATTTCTTCAATGAGTCTTCAAACACTCAAAGTGCTTAAATCTGCAAACACGCAAAGATAGAAGGAGAAAATATTGATTGTTAGGGCATGGGGGTTTGCCTTGGTCAAACCCCTTTTAGGTAATTACACCAAAATAGAGAAAGAATGCAATGAAGCATGCAAAAAAGGAGCTAATACCCTTCCATGATGTTTGATCTTGAATTTTTGCAACAAAACATGGAGAATCTTCCCTTGAATGTCTTAGGAAGCTATCTTGACGACTTGTAATGACGAAACCTTAGCTTGCTTCACTTGAGAACATGATGAGTGATGAATGATGATGAGTTATGAATTTAGATGAGTTAGGTGATTAGGAGATGGAAAAAAGAGGGGAAAAACCCTTATTTATACACAATTATGCCTAAATTCTCGAAAATGCCTCATCACAGGCCAACCTTAGGTCTTAAAGAATAAAAACCTGAAATAAATTTGAATTTATTTTGATTTTTGAGCCAAATGGGACTAAGTCGCCCAAGGTGGAGACTTAGTCTACTTGGGAAATTTTGAGTCGATGTTGGAGATTAAGATGTATTAAATGTTTTTTATCAAGTTCTTCTTCAACAAGACACTTAATTAAGGCCTATACGTGCATAAAGAGGCCATTTAAAGCATAACAAAGGTGTAAATATTGATGACAATCCTAGGAAAGTGTGAAAGTTTGTTACAAAACTTTACAACACTTTTAAATAGGTCTTGGTAAGGTTATTTAGGTGAATTATAACATTATGGTCTTAGAAAAGTGTGAAGATGTGTTACAACACCTTACAACACTCTTGCAAGACATCAATAAATGTATTTTATTCAATTTGCAAGGGCCCAAGACCTAGTGTGGATGTGTAGACACCTCACAACACCAAATCAAGGTCTCATTAAGTTCAATTTATTATCAATTATTCTCATATCAAGCAAAGTATACACTTTTTGGCAACACATTAAGCCCCCACTTTAGTGAGAGGATGAACTTGCTGCAAACTATCGCTAAAGTAACCATTCGTACTAACTCATTTTACTGCAAAATCCTACGAAAGATTGTATAATTTGATGTATTGTCGGGTACTTGTGATATTTGATGTGTATTTTTCAATTTTTTTAAATTTTATCCCTGACGTTCGTCAAAATTTTGACGAACCTAGGTTTCGTCAGAATTTTGACTAAGAGGTGTCGTTGAAATTTCAATGAACATGCAAATTCAGAAAAATTTAAATTGTGGCCAACATAAATAAAAGTGAGTTCACCTAATTATTGTGATAGTGTTTTTCTATACTTGTGGCGATTTTCTTGGGAAAAATCAAAAAAAAATCAAGAAGATATCGCCAAGTTGAGGGTAGTCATTTTCTTTTTCTAGAATTCATTTGTGAAGTCAGATTTGTACTTCCAGGTTTGAAAATCATATTTTAAAGCAACATCTCATCGATTTCATTTTAGACTTTGTTTTTGTTCATTTCCAAATTTTTGTTGTGCAAGAGTTCAAATATTTGATATTAGGAGAGTCTAATGGACAAAATCATATTAAAATCATAATTTAATAAGTTGGAATTAGTATTTTAAAGTTGTTTTTTGATTATTAACTAAACCTATCTTCTCTTTTGCAGGGGTGGTTGCATGCAAAAAATTTTGGTGTAAAATATTGGAATTATTAGATTTTGTTACTTGTCTATGAATAAAAATTATTGGAGTGTGAGTTTGATATTTTTTGAAGATCTAAATAGTCAAGCTTGGTAAAGAAAAATCATGTCAAGTAATATTAGTCCAGAAAAAAATGAAGAGACACTTGATAGATTGTGGGCTAGATTGAAAAGAAAATTGATGGGAAATGTTGTTATTCCTTTGCAATAATTACAAGGGCTTAAAAGATGAAATAACAAAATCTGTGCTAAAACGGCCCAGGCTGACATGGTCACATTGAAGGGGCATGATTGTGTCCCATTGAGTAAGTTGTTCATTATATTTATTTATATTGATTGAATTTGTAAATTTGTTTATATCATTTTAACATTATATATATATATATAAATCCTTGATATGATCATGTTTGTTGTGTTGGTAGAGTATATAAAGGTGGTGCCCTGAAGACTCAAGATATGAATTCTCCATGCCCCAGGAGAATGTGTTTTTTACCAGGTGGAGAAGACGCCAGGACCTAAGATATGAGATGATTAAAGTCTATGGAAGAAGATGATCATCGCTAGAAAACACAGTTGAAGATGACTAGTACAAATACATTGATCCACTGACACATTTAGTGGAGCAGTTGATCGCGATAGATAGAGATGACTTTATTGATGTTCACCGGTTACCTACTTGAAAGGCATAATTTGCTGAGAGCTCTAAAACAGCTCTTTCTCTCACTATATTTATTTCTTTGGTGAAATTGAAGGTTATGAATGGTTTATCAAACATAGCAATCTCACGGATGTTAAGGTATGTCATATATGTCATCTTTTTTCATCTATTTTAATTGTTGTTAGTTCATCACTAGTAAATAAAGGATGAAATATGTACTATTAATATTCTTTATATTAACAAATTATTTTTTTGTTGTAGATTGATAGGTAAATTTTTGTTTCCACCATCTAATATTTTACCTCGCTCATACCGAGATTTATCTTCTATTATGAAATATATTGGAATGGACTATCAAGCAATAGATGCATGTCCCAATGATCATATTGTATATAATAAACATGAATTTGCAAAAAAATCCCCAGAATGTCATATCAATAGATATTGAACAGATCAACTAACAAAAAAGGTGTCTTGCAAGGATCTTCATTATATTCTCATTATTCCATGTATACAACGATTATTTAGGTGTGAAATCTTAGCACAATTTATGGATTATTGCATAGAATAGAAGTGGAGATGACATTCTTCGAATTCCTGTGGATGGTTCTCCATTTAGGGACATGGAGAAAAAATGGCCACACTTTAAAGAAGAACCTCATAATCTCAGGCTTTCATTGGCAACGGATGGTGTCAATCCATTTGGAGAGTTGAGATCTATTTACTCAGTGTGGCCTATTTTTGTTATCAACAATAGCATTCCTCCATGGATGTCAATAAAGAGGGAGTACATAATGTTGGAAATGATTGTTCTAGGTATTTGTTTACATCAATTTTCTTTCACGTAGTAGCATCTCATTTGTATTATTTGTTGCATAATGACATATTTTTTTTATTTAATAGTCACGTACATTAATTTATATATATTGCAGTAAAATGGTTATAATAAGTACGTAATGTTTATTTTTATTCAACTAGGTAAGTACCAAGTTAAAGATATGAATGTATATAACGAGCCTCTTATCGATGAGTTACTAAAGTTATGGAATGGTGTCACTATGTATGACGTCTCTAGACCAATAGGACAAAGACAATTTCAATTCCATGCAATGCTTGTATGGACAATTCATGATGCCCGAGGGCTAACACATTTTTGTGGTATGTTATAACATTCTACAGTACTCTAACGATATTTAATTTTATGAAGTAGATATCGTGCAAGTTTTTAAAAATAATATATTCATTATATATAATTATAAAAATTGACATATTTAATCCAATTATATATGATCTTGCAGGTCTTCAAACAAAGGAAAAATTTGCATGTCCAATTTGTGGTCCAAAGATGAAATCTTGTCATTCAACAAGTTTAGGAAAGTACCTATGTTTGATGAGTATAGGCACTTCCTCCACAAAAATCATAAGTATTGAACTACTAAAAAACATCTTTTCAATGGGAAAGAAGAGACTACATCAAAACCATGAAGAGTGACACCTCACCTATGGAAGTTGGAATATAATAAAATTAATCGTCAAGGTTATACATCAGATCAAATTTTTTATCTATCATATATGATATGTTTGGAATTTATATTTTTATATTGTGTTGTGTTTACTCATGTTGTAATTGACAATGATTTTCATTGTTAATTTTTTTAACTTATATGCTTCATGAAGGTCATCAAGGCATTAATGGTCGGCTTCCACAGGGACTGAAAAGTTATCCCAGAAAATTTAGTAGGTTGCCCTACTATAATCTACTACAAACTGTGCATTTGTTTGATACAATGCATATCGGAAAGAATATAACAACAACGTTATGGAAAATATTGGATGGAAGGCATGACAAAGAAAAAATTGTCAAAATTTGTAGTAGCATTCAGGAAGCCAATCATGTAATGAAAAATTTCGTTCAATTAAATAGCAATGGAAACCAAATTAATATAAGTGTCCTTCCTTGGTTATTAACGGAGCAGCAAAGCAATGCTATAAAAGAAGTCATACGAAAAATTCGATTTCCCACAGGATTTGCTGCAAACATAAACAATATCATAACAAAGAAAGGTGAATTTGGGTCAGGGATGAAAACGCATGATTGGCATACCTTCATTAAGGTAATCATTTTGGTATATTATATACACTTGTATACTACATGTACTTTTCAGTATATTATATTTACTACTTTTGGAAAAATAATGAAAAGATCATTTTATAATTGCTGCACTGCATTCTACCTCTATCTCTCCCAAACAACTTCAACAACAATGCCAAGCAAGTTATATATGATCTTGGAAAATACATGAGGTAAGTAGCGATATTTGTTCAATTCATTGTATAGATCATAATTGCCATTTGTTTTACTTGTTATGTAATATATTGTATATTTTTATTTAAATCTAGATTTAATAATTTGTGCCTTGAATCACTTGTAGATAGTTATCATCTAAAGAAATCTATAAAGAAGATATAAATTATTGGAAGAGAAAAATTCCTTGTCTAATGTGTGAAATGAAAAAGTGTCTACCTTCAACATTTTTCAATACACAAGAACACTACCTCATACACCAAGTTAGAGGAGATTGAGTGTGTGGACCTATACACAAAGGTCAATATTGAATGGATTGAGAAGGCACTTGAAATTTTTTGAAGGCTTTGGTTAGACAAAGAAACTTACGTCTAAAGGAGGTTCTATGTTGGAGGGATATATGGTATACCGGACCATGGTGTACATTAATGAATATCTTCCTAAGTTTGCAGCAAAGATCCATGTAGATCGCATTTGGGATCCCAACTCCATTAACAAATTAGAAGTGGAGTACGATGGGGAAAGGTAGATTGAGGAAAGTGAGGGTAATTATAAGATGAACATGGAGATTAAATAGAAGATACATTTTACATTTTGGTTTTATGTATATTATAGCATTTAATTATTAATCTTCAACATACATCAATTATAAATTAAAGATTAGAGTATCTTTGTGGTAATTAGCAATTAATATACACTATTGATTGGTAAATTTTTTTATATAGTTGGTGTTCGAGTGGGATGCACTACATTTGTATCACAAAAAATCTTGATTGGATGATGATATGGATTGAACGATGTCAACAATCTGGCCGTGCATTAACATGGGAAGGTGTGGCTTCATTAGTTAAAGAAGCTCATTGTAATGGAGATTCCAATGTTACACAAAGGGAAATTGATTTAGCATATGGTTTAAGAGATAAACAGGTACGTATAAATATATTAATCATCCATATTATTTAATTATTTTCAATTATATTGATGTATATATATGTTGAGATTGTTTTCTTTGCATACATTCGACCAAGAATAAATATGTTTATCAACTGACGATATTGCAATAATTTTTACATGTTTGACATATTGCAGGTGAAACACCACAAGGCTATTTGGTGCAATGGTCATAAATTTCGAATCAAAAAGTTGGATGACATGAGAAAAATTGTGATTCTAGTATAACTATAGTCTTTTAGGTGATTAATATTCATCTGAAGCCACATGCATCGAAGTCTCAAAATTGATACTATGGGATTTTTGGATGATATACTTGAGTGAGCTTTAAGTCCTTCAAATTGTAGTTTTGTTCATCATCCTATAGTACAGGGATCACGATTGAATGAAAATGATCCCAAGAAGCTGTTATTGAGCATGATATTAGTTTACCATGGTTAATACAAGGTGTCGAGGTGTTGTCATAATAGTGGTTTACAATTCTGAGAGGAACAAATTTTAGCACAATCACATATTTTTATAAAATATGATTTAAGCAGCAAAAGATTCCATTTTAAAGTTCCAATTGAAGAGGGTTTGATCAAATCACCTTAGATCAAAATCCCTTAGATAGAACCTCCTTCAGTTTTTAAAACCATACCACTATAAATGTGTCTCCTTTACACCTATCAAAATCGATAAAAAAAATCACTTTTGATTTAGCTTAAGGATCAAATGGAATTCATTTAAAATTATTTCAAATGATTGTAATTCCTCAGAACAAGCTATCCATTGAATATAATTTTAATATGTTTTGGTTTTGTTATGTATTTGTTTTTTAAGTTTTATTAAACATAGGTTTTTCATCGAAAATGAATTTCTTTTTCCTTCACATGTGGAAAAATAGAAGATTATCAAACAAAAAAATTGAAAAATATGAGTACACGAGATATTGAAGTCCTTGATCCAACAAAAAAAATAAAAATAAATTTTGACATATAAAAAAAAGTTACGCGTTATATGGTTGCGCTGTCTGAATTGTAATTAGTTTGACTTTGAAACTTGATTAAGGAAAAAACATTCAATAAAAAACTATCTAACCATGTGGAAGCACTAGATATCAGAGTTACAAATCAAAATTTTAAAGAATTAGAATTTTATCCTTCATGGAAAAAAAGTTACGCGTTATACTGTGTGCGTCACTTTTTAAAAATGTTGTTTTCTGAAAAAAATCAATTTTCGTGGGAGATGGAAAAGAAGTGAAATTTGATTCCAAAAATTTTGAAAAAACTATTTTTAGAATCTACAGACAAAATTTGATGAGATGCTAGTTTGCACCATCTTCAAATTCCTTACAGTTTAGCCGCTATAGGTGCCCAAATGTGAAGATTTAGTTAAAAATAATAATTTCAGTGTCCAATTTGGCCAAAAATTGTAAACCAATATTATGGGATCACCCTCGAGTGAGCTGAAAATGAGTCCTATGTTCTTCCAAGCCAATGTGAGTAGATATTTTACTCAGAGGTTCCAGGTAAACCAGGTTGGTCATTTGTTGTTAGATATGATCCAATAGGAAGGTCGATAAAGTATAATGTGGTGGAAGAAGAAGATACCGAAGAACTAGAAGATGATGTAGATGATGATCAGGATCAACATTTAGTTGATGATGTGCCTAACGAAGATGTCGAAGAGGAGGAACTAGATCATGATGATGTAGGAGTTAATTTTCATGAAGATGATATCCGTGTGGATGATGACATTATCGAAATTGATATCAATGATGATGATGATGATGATGATATGACCAATCCTTACAATGTCGAATCTAGATCAAATGATACAGACAAAGAGTTGGATGAAGAAGACGATCAATGGCATTGAAATGTATGAGCTATGTGATTATATTATCTATTTGATATTAATTTCTTCATAGAATTATATTTGACTTATGTGGTTACATAATTAATTCATGATGTTTTTAATTTTTATGCCATTACATAATTAATTCATAATTAAAAACATCTATGATGTTTTTAATTTTTATGCCATTACATAATTAATTCAGGGTGTACCTATGTGGAATGGGAAGACTTAATTATGTGATTCAATCTATTCACAATGGAAATCATGTGGTGAATAGATGTAATTCTAATATGATTGTATATGAGGACAATATGTTTAGTTAACAGATGTAAAAAATAAAATGGGTGAAACTAACATGAAGTGTATGAGACTAGTGCCTTGTTGGGTAATGGAGTCAAGTGAAAGTATGAGATGAGTAGCTTCTATCTGGTTTAAACTCTAATTTCTTGGCATTATATATTTGTTTATAACTTGTACAAACATGCAAAGATGTAATTACTAAATTCTTCTTAATGATCCAAATGATACTTTTGGTCTACTGTGATTGACTTGAAGGGTTTAGTGTAGGAGTTAATGGTGACTCCTCAACACCCCCAAGATTATTTGCAACCAAAACCACTTCCACAAGAGAGAGAATGGCAAGAAAGCTTGCTTCACAATGCAAGATTGAATAATGGCTGAATTTCTATTGATTGCTATAAGCTTGAACTCCAATGTACATGAGATGCTTTCCTTATGTAGGCAAGGTTGAAATGTAGTAGTGAACATGATGTTGACAAATGTCATGATCTTATGACATGAGACAACCAACAACCTAATCACCTAGGAAATGATGCATCCTAGCTAGATAAGATAAGTTCTAGAAATGCCAACTAAGACTTCTAGAAAGAATCTTTTACCTAAGTAAACTTAACCATGTGAATATGTCCCCTAATTACCTAGTGAATGAATAAGCTAGGTACAAGACAGTGTCCCACACCAGCACTACACCCCCTTAAAGTACAACAGGAGAAAATTATTAATACAGAATTATTGCAGACTATGACTATGGGTCTAGGCTACTAGAATATGTTAGGTACTTGTTACAATGCAAATGATGCAATCTCACAATGAAAGGATAAAACCACGTGGGACAAAGAGCTCTCTCCAAAGAGAAAACAAAACAAAACAAACATGATGTATGGGAGGACTCAGTACCCCAAGGTGCTTATGCATCATGTATATATAATCAAATACCCCCCATAAGGAAGTAGAGATAAAGATGTCCCCCCATGGTGAAGAAGCTCCCAATGCTAATGAAGGAATTCACGAGAACAAAAGATGACCCAATGTATGCAAGCAACACATCTTCCCTTAGGAAGAAACAATATCATAAGATGATGATGAAGCCACTCCATGTCCAATTGAAAGGAAGAAGCATGAATGCTCATGTATGCCTCTGAAAACTGATGAAGATCCTCCAAGCTTGAATGAGCCACAACAGAATCATGGTCAAACTAAACCAAGAAACATGAAAAATCAAGTGATGGAGGATACTCATGAATGTCAATCTCCAAAGACAAAGAAGATGGGATAACAGTTGTACTGAAACTGTCATCAAAGAGGAGAGAAATCCCCTCAAGTGTGTCCTCCAAATCTGCAATATGAGACTCCATGAACAA
>VDFB02158375.1:154206-224042 GCA_007258455.2 Sequoia sempervirens | reverse complement strand
TATATATTTTTGTTAAATCTAGTTAATATATTTGCGCCTTCAATCACTTGTAGATGGTTGTCATCTAAAGAAATCCATAAAGAAGATATAAATTATGGGAAGAGAAAAATTCCTCGTCTAATGTGTGAAATGAAAAAGTGTCTACCTTCGACATTTTTCAATGCACAAGAACACTACCTCATACACCAAGTTGAGGAGATTGAATTGTGTGGACCTGTACACACAAGGTCAATGTGGATGGTTGAAAGGCACTTGAAATTTTTGAAGGCTATGGTTAGACAAAAAGCACATCCTGAGGGTTCTATGGTGGAGGGGTATATGGTATACCAAACCATGGTGTACATTAGTGAATATCTTCTAGAAGTTTGGCAGCAAAGATGGAGTGTAGATGCATTTGGGATCCCAACTCCATTAACAAATTGAGAAAGAGTACGTGGGGAAAGGTAGATTGAGGAAAGTGTAGAGGTAATTATAAGATGGTCATGGAAATTAAATAGAATACATTTTACATTTGGTTTTATGTATATTATATACTTATTTAATTATTAATCTTCAATATACATCAATTATAAATTAGATTAAGTATCTTGTGTTATTAACTAATTAATATACACTATTAGTTAATTCGAAATTTTTATACAGTTGGTCGAGAGTGGGATGCACTACATTTGTACGTCGCAAACAATCTTAATTGAATGATGGTATGGATTGAACGATGTTAACAATCTAGTCATGCATTAACATGGGAAGGTGTGGCTTCATTGGTTAAAGAAGCTCATTGTAATGGAGATTCCAATGTTACACAAAGGGAAATTGATTTAGCATATGGTTTAAGAGATAAACAGGTACGTATAAATATATTAATCATCCATATTATTTAATTATTTTCAATTATATTGATGTATATATATCTTGAGATTATTTTCTTTGCATACATTCAACCAAGAATAAATATGTTTATCAACTAACGATATTGCAATAATTTTTACATGTTTGACATATTGCAGGTGAAACACCACAAGGCTATGTGGTGAAATGGTTGTAAATTTTGAATCAAAATGTTGGATGACATGAAGAAAACTTGTGATTCTAGGATAGCGTATTTTAGGTGACTAATGTTTCATCGAGAAGTGACATACATCCATAAGTCTCAGATAATCAATACTACATGGGATTTTGGGTGATATACTTGAGTGTGACTTTAAGTCCTTCAAATTAGTTATGTTCATCATCCTATGGTACAGGATACGATTGAATGAAAATGATCCCAGAAGGCTGTTGATGAGCATGATAATGGATTTACCATGGTTGAAAATACAAAGGATTGTCGGTGTTTGTCATAATAGTGGTTACAATTCACGAAGGAACAAATTTTGGTAAAATCACATATTTTATAAAATATATAATGATTTAAGCCTTAAAATTCCATTTAAGATTCCAATTGAAGAGGGTTTTATTGAACCACCTTAGATCAAACCTCCTTAGATAGAACCTTGCTAGTTTTAAACCATACCTATAACAGAGTCTCCTTTACACCTATCAAAATGTTGATAAAAAACCACTTTTGATTTATCTTTTACGGGATCAAATGAATTCATTTTAAAATTTATTCAAATGATTATGGTATTCCTCAGAACAAGCTATCCATTGAATATAATTTTAATATGTTTTGGTTTTGTTATGTATTTGTTTTTTAAGTTTTATTAAACATAGGTTTTTCATCGAAAATGAATTTCTTTTTCCTTCACATGTGGAAAAATAGAAGATTATCAAACAAAAAAATTGAAAAATATGAGTACACGAGATATTGAAGTCCTTGATCCAACAAAAAAAATAAAAATAAATTTTGACATATAAAAAAAAGTTACGCGTTATATGGTTGCGCTGTCTGAATTGTAATTAGTTTGACTTTGAAACTTGATTAAGGAAAAAACATTCAATAAAAAACTATCTAACCATGTGGAAGCACTAGATATAAGAGTTACAAATCTAAATTTGAAAGAATTAGAATTTTATCCTTCATGGAAAAAAAGTTATGCGTTATACGGTGTGCATCACTTTTTAAAAATGTTGTTTTCGGAAAAAATCAATTCTTCGGAGATGGAAAAGAAGTGAAATTTGATTCCAAAAAAATTTTGAAAACTATTTTTAGAATCTACAGACAAAATTTGATGAGATGCTAGTTTGCACCATCTTCAAATTCCTTACAGTTTAGCCGCTATAGGTGCCCAAATGTGAAGATTTAGTTAAAAATAATAATTTCAGTGTCCAATTTGGCCAAAAATTGTAAACCAATATTATGGGATCACCCTCGAGTGAGCTGAAAATGAGTCCTATGTTCTTCCAAGCCAATGTGAGTAGATATTTTACTCAGAGGTTCCAGGTAAACCAGGTTGGTCATTTGTTGTTAGATATGATCCAATAGGAAGGTCGATAAAGTATAATGTGGTGGAAGAAGAAGATACCGAAGAACTAGAAGATGATGTAGATGATGATCAGGATCAACATTTAGTTGATGATGTGCCTAACGAAGATGTCGAAGAGGAGGAACTAGATCATGATGATGTAGGAGTTAATTTTCATGAAGATGATATCCGTGTGGATGATGACATATCGGTTCGATATCAATGATCGATGATGATGATGATGATATGACCAATCCTTACAATGTCGAATCTAGATCAAATGATACAGACAAAGAGTTGGATGAAGAAGACGATCAATGGCATTGAAATGTATGAGCTATGTGATTATATTATCTATTTGATATTAATTTCTTCATAGAATTATATTTGACTTATGTGGTTACATAATTAATTCATGATGTTTTTTAATTTTTATGCCATTATATAATTCATAATTAAAAACATCTATGATGTTTTTAATTTTATGCCATTACATAATTAATCAGGGTGTACCCATGTGGAATGGGAAGACTTAATTATGTGATTCAATCTATTCACAATGGAAATCATGTGGTGAATAGATGTAATTCTACTAAGATTGTATATGAGGACAATATGTTTAGTTAACAGATGTAAAAAATAAAATGGGTGAAACTAACATGAAGTGTATGAGACTCAGTGCCTTGTTGGGTAATGGAGTCAAGTGAAAGTATGAGATGAGTAGCTTCTATCTGGTTTAAACTCTAATTCTTGGCATTATATATTTGTTTATAACTTGTACAAACATGCAAAGATGTAATTACTAAATTCTTCTTAATGATCCAAATGATACTTTTGGTCTACTGTGATTGACTTGAAGGGTTTAGTGTAGGAGTTAATGGTGACTCCTCAACACCCCTAAGATTATTTGCAACCAAACCACTTCCACAAGAGAGAATGGCAAGAAAGCTTGCTTCACAATGCAAGATTGAATAATGGCTGAATTTCTATTGATTGCTAAGCTTGAACTCAATGTACATGAGATGCTTTCCTTATATGGGCAAGGTTGAAATGTAGTAGTGAACATGATGTTGACAAATGTCATGATCTTATGACATGAGACAACCAACAACCTAATCACCTAGGAAATGATGCATCCTAGCTAGACAAGATAAGTTCTAGAAATGCCAACTAAGACTTCTAGAAAGAATCTTTTACCTAAGTAAACTTAACCATGTGAATATGTCCCCTAATTACCTAGTGAATGAATTAGCTAGGTACAAGACAATTATTCACACCAACACCCCCCCTTAAGTGCAACTTAGGGAGAAAATTATTATGCAAATTGTGCAAAGACTATGACTATGGGTCTCGGCTACTAGGCCATGTTAGGTACCCATTTACAATGCAAATGATGCAATCTCTCACAAGCGAAGAAAAGGATAAAACCCTGTGGGACAAAACTCCTCTCCAAAAGAGAGAAAACAAAACAAAACAAACATGATGTATGGAGGACTCAATGATACCCCCCAAGGACAACATGCATCATGTATATACAATCAAATACCCCCCATAAGAGGGAAGTAGAGAGATAAGATGTCCCCCCCATGATGAAGAAGCTCCAATGCTAATGAAGAATTCCTGAGAACAAAAGATGACCCAATGTCTACAAGCAACACATCTTCCCTTAGGAAGAAAGAAATCCATAAGTTGATGATAAAGCCACTCCATGTCCAACTGAAAGGAGGAAGCATGAATGCTCATGTATGCCTCTGAAAACTGATGAAGATCCTCCAAGATTGAATGAGACACAACATAATCATGGTCAAACTAAACCAAGAAACATGAAAAATCAAGTGATGGAGGAGACTCATGAATGTCAATCTCCAAAGACAAAGAAGATGGGATAGCAGTTGTACTGAAACAGTCATCAAAGAGGAGAGAAATCCCCTCAAGTGTGTCCTCCAAATCTGCAATATGAGACTCCATGAACAAGTTAGAAATGCTTGTCAAATGACTGAAGAAGCAGGAGGAGGAATAGGAAGCTCAATACTGGTTTCTAGAATACCAAAGTGTAGTTGACCAAACTTCTCCTCACTATCATGGTTCACACTCAATGGAGTGTGTGATGCAGTCAAAGGAACATTATCATCTTCTGAAGCAAAATGTGAAAAGGAATATACACGAGATGAGTGATCAACCATCCCAATAGCAACAATATCCCTAGTCTCCAAGTCCCTTATGTACACCCTATCTGGAGTGAACTCAACTATTTTACCTTGACCCCCATGAGTAATTTGGTAAATAGAAAGGAGATTAGTGGACAAGGAAGGAACACAAATTACATCATTGAAAGTCCCTTCCCCCATATCAATAGAACCCTTCCCACTTACCTTCATATATGTATTGTTACCCATCAATATATGAGGTGAATTACAAGGCTCAAAAGAAGAGAACATATCCATAGAAGATGCCATATGATGAGATGCCCCTAAATCAAGAAGCCATCTATGAGATGCAAGACTTGTAGAGGCCAAGAGTGCTTGTCCTTTCATCTTGTGTAGGCCAGAGTAGATCATGTGTCCTGTGGCTAAGATGATGATGATGGAGCTATCGATTGAGATGTTGAAGAAGTACCAGACACTGATGAGGGCAACTTAATGTTATTCTTTTGAAGAAGGTGTGTCAATTCATCGATCTTCTTATTATAACATCTATTCTCATCATGTCCTAATCTTTTACAATATGCGCATTTTGACTTCTTCTTTTTAGATGATTCCTCTATAGAAGAGGATGTGGACTCAGGAGTGCTATGCGAAGAAGAATCTTTACCTTGATCATTAGACTTGGGTGCCTTGTTCTGCTTCTTACCTTTGCCACTTGAATCCTTTGTCTCTTTGCAAAGAGAGCATGAGGTTTAGTAGACTTCAATGTGCCCATGTGTACCAACTTTTCTTGTTCCCTTGTGAGTTGAGCTGCAAATTCATCAAGAGAAGGCATTTTGTATGCATTTCCAAGAGCATCCATTGTAGCATAGAATGTAGAAACAAACACTAAATAATCAGGACCAAGCTTAGCAAGAATAGAAAGTATCAACTGTTCATCCTCTTTAGTGACCCCACAATTAGATAACTACAATCTAAGAGAATTGAGCTTAGAGAAAAAGTCTTGGATATTGTCAAAATCTAAAGGATTAAGGCCCATTAGTTCATTCTCCAACTTAAATTTCCTCATCTTATCTGGATTACCAAAGAAACTCTCTAAAGTATTCCAAGCTTCATTAGGATGAGTGCAAGATGCAACATGATATCTAAGATCTAGAGAAATGGACAACTTCAAAGTACCAAGAGCTTCATCCCTTCTATCAAGCCACTTTCTTTTCTCTTTTTCTCCTGTAGGTTCTGGATCTTGACCAAATGGGATTCGTTGCAACTTTGATTTTAACAATAACAACTCCATATGATATTTCCACTCATGATAGTTATATAGAGTTAGAAGTAGAAATTTTGTCAAATCCATGATACAATGAGATAGAACAACAAATTTCCCTCACAATACAATAAATCAACCCCTTTGTCCCAAACAAGATTACACTTTTTTTGCAAATTTACAAGGAATCCCAAACTATCAAATTAGCTACAAACTGAAAATATGAAAATCTAGAAACAAATCTACAAAAAATGCATGATTAGATCTGAAGTGCTCTCGAATACCTTTCTGATGCTACAAATTTGGAGAAAATTGGAGATCGGAGCACAAAGATATGAGCTTGGAAGCAAAAAATGATGATCAGGCTTCAACCTAGAAAAAGAGGCACAAAACTAAAAAATCTCTACAAAATATCTAGACCACTAAAAAATTCAGACTTCCAACTTTCCGTCGATATTTCTTTTGAAAAAATTCACCTCCGTTAGCCAAAGTTATGAAAAAATGAAAAAAAGGCCCATAAAAGAGCACTTGGGGGGAAAATACAAGTTTTTGAAAGCTAATTTGGTGCAATTTTTGAGCACCTAGGGGCTAATATATAGTCATTCATATGACCTTCAGTGGATTATTTAAAAAAAGCAAACCACCACCATTCATCTGTCAGCCTTTTTTTTTTTGACAATACACAAGGCTTTAATATATACAAAGTCTTGTACACACTACCTACTATTGACTATCGGCCAAATACAATAACCCGTCAGCCTTTTGAACAAATATCATGAAATATAAAAGCTTCAATCGACCGAACCAAGCTGACCAAGGAGAGATGACCGGTCCCGGATTAAAAGCAAATAATACCAGCAATATAAATAATAGATGTGTACCGGACAATAGTGATTTGACACCAACGATAGCAGATCATAGAGAATATTCTTTGGTGCTATCAACTACAAAACGTCATGGCCGATCTGCAAGTTGATGATGTACCCACCGAGTACTAGCCGCCAATGTTAATGCCGAAGGAATATGCGAACCAATGTATAAGATCTGACAATTAATGAAGAGACCCTGGATAGAGGACTGCGATGAACGGTACACGTGGATTGATGGAGTATGCTAACCAAGTACCTACAGTGAGCAGATGCCATTTAGACTGTCGATGAGCGTCGGTGGTACCCGCCGATGAATTGACAGTGGACTGAATGCAGCCCAATGTCCTCACACTGTGTACCTTAACTAGCGATGAAGGACGGGATCAACACCGATGGCAGAATGGGCCAACGAAAGGGTGATGTGATTGGATTTGACAACCCCACCAATGGAATGTGAGGTACCCACACCAATTTGACACGGATGTCACAGTACCCACCAGAGTACCCTTGATTTTTCAATATGACAGCCGATCTAAAAACACCGATGAATGATTTCCAATTAAGTTCTGGCCGCCGATGAGATGAAGTTAACCTCCAGACAGCCGATTGGAAGGGTACCCGACCAATCAATGTGGTGCTCAGAATATGCCTATCCGACCACGATCTGCAGATTTTGTACAATGACCAGTAGAATATTCCACAATAAATGCTACTCAAATTTTAATAGAAACCCCCACAATCCGTTAATAATAAAATTTATTTAACAAAATACCGCAGAAAATATTTTCTAGAAAATATTTTTTTGCGAAAATAGAAAAATCATACCTCTCCAAAGGTTGTTCGAGCAAAAAAAAAATTCCTCAAAAACAACTTTACCCAAAATAGATGAATTTACAGTCAAAATTCATTTGCGGAGCCTTCTGATCTCAACCATGAGGCTATTGAAACCCCAATCTGCATCCAGCCAAAAACTTCAAGCCAAAATATCACCCTCGGATCTAGGAAGGAATCTGCAACACCTAGAGTGCTCTAATACCATGTAGGAGTTAATGGTGACTCCTCAACACCCCCAAGATCAGTTGCAACCAAAACCACTTCCACAAGAGAGAGAATGGCAAGAAAGCTTGTTTCACAATGCAAGATTGAATAATGGTTGAATTGCTATTGCTTGCTATAAGCTTGAATTCCAATGTACATGAGATGCCTTGCTTATGTAGGCAAGGTTGAAATGTAGTAGTGAACATGATGTTGAAAAATGTCATGATCTTATGACATGAGACAACCAACAACCTAATCACCTAGGAAATGATGCATCCTAGCTAGATAAGATAATTTCTAGAAATGCCAACTAAGACTTCTAGAAAGAATCTTTTACCTAAGTAAACTTAACCATGTGAATATGTCCCCTAATTACCTAGTGAATGAATTAGCTAGGTACAAGACAATTATTCACACCAACATTTAGTCTTTACTTGAAAGAACTAGCAAATCACACCACACAGATGCAGCAAATGTGCATTGATAAACTAAACATATACTTGATTTATCAATTTAAACAGCACAGAATTATCAACCTTGGAGACAATTTAATAATCTTTTCAATAAATTCAACAAACAATACATAGCAGAAATATGCCACATAATCAGATAACTTCCATTCATTCTTTCATAGTTTCAAATATACATAATTAATTTAGGGTGTACCTATGTGGAATGGGCAGACTTAATTATGTGATTCAGTCTATTCACAATGGCAACCATGTAATGAAAAGATGTAATTCTAATTTAAATGTATATGAGGACAATATGTTTAGTTAACAGATGTAAAAAATAAAATGGGTGAAACTAACATGAATTTTATGAGACCAGTGCCTTGTTGGGTAACGCAATCTAGTGAAAGTATGAGATGAGAAGCTTCTATCTAGTTTAAACTCTAATTGCTTGGCATTATATATTTTTTTATAACTTGTACAAACATGCAAAGATGTAATTACTAAATTATTCTTAATGATCCAAATGATACTTATGGTCTACTGTGATTGACTTGAAGGGTTTAATCTTTACTTGAAAGATCTAGCAAATCACACCACACAGTTGCAGCAAATGTGCATTGATAAACTGAACATATACGTGATTTATCAATTTAAACAACACAAAATTATCAACCTTGGAGACAACTTAATAATCTTTGAACAATAAATTCAAAAAATAATAGATACCAAAAATACACCACATAATCAGATAACTTCCATTCATTATTTCATAGTTTCAAATATACATAATTACTTCAAGGTGTACCTATGTGGAATGGGCAAACTTAATTATGTGATTCAGTCTATTCACAATGGCAATCATGTAGTGAACAGATGTAATTCTAATATAAATGTATATGAGGACAATATATTCAATTAACAGATGTAAAAAATAAAATGGGTGAAACTAACATGAAGTGTATGAGACTAGTGCCTTGTTGGGTAACAAAATCAAGTGAGTATGAGATGAGCAGCTTCTATTTGGTTTAAACTCTAATTTCTTGGCATTATATATTTGTTTATAACTTGTACAAACATGCAAAGATGTAATTACTAAATTCTTCTTAATGATCCAAATAATACTTCTGGTCTACTATGATTGACTTGAAGGGTTTAGTCTTTACTTGAAAGAACCATCAAATCACACAACACAAATGCAGCAAATGTGCATTGATAAACTGAACATATACTTGATATATCAATTTAAACAACACAGAATTATCAACCTTGGAGACAACTTAGTAATCTTTTCAATAAATTCAACAAACAATAGATACCAGAAATACGCCACATAATTAGATAACTTTCATTCATTCTTTCATAGTTTCAAATATACATCTTAGTCTCTTCAAATAAAAACATCATTGTTGTATCCTTCTCCTATATTCCTATCCTACTATCTTCTATCTTATATTTTATATCTTATATATGTTTTGACATTATGAAATAAATATAAATACAACAAAATTATGAAAGGACACATCCCTTCAGAAATGTTTTTTCTTAACAATAGTAACAAACTAAAATTATGCTCTATTTAGCCATTTAAATGGACGTTTGACAAATGATCTAAGTAAACCTGTTGCTCATGTGTATCAACATCTCCAAGCACATTCCGGATTGATATCTCCATTATCACCATCTTTTCATTTTGTTCACATGCCTCATCCATTATCAAATTGTTTCTTGTAGCTGCCTCCATAATTGTTTGTAGCATTGATTCAAATTCCTCGATCCACCTATCCCTTTCTTTTAGTTTTCCTTCATCTTCAAATAACATTGGTAATCCCTTTTCTGTGGCCTCGATCAACCCCTATTCATCTCCTTGTAATTCTTCATGGAAATTTCAATGTTTTTTTAGGAAATGATTAGTAGTATCAATAACCACATTGTCTAGAACATCCCTTCGTTTTATCTCTTGGAGCTTCTGTTGGATTCTTTCATTGACCCTCTTATGCTCTTGCTCTGCAGCGTAGTTTTTTTAATGTGTTCCCCAGAGTCTACTCAACCAGGTCATCAAATTAGCTCTCCTTCTCTTTATTATTGTAGTAAGTGCATCATATTTACCCTATGAGTATGCATTTGATCCTTCCCATTGGTCTTTTATTTGTGAGCTCTCACCATGAGTCAACTGCTTTGTGGATCCTAATTCAATTCCCACCATGTCTTTCAAACGATCATTTTCCCTGAGTAGTCTTTCATTGTTTGTCCTATACATTTCCTTTTCCTTAATTAGCATCTAGATTTGTGCTTTGTTCAACTTGGAAACATTAATACCAATATATGTTGTTGTTATGGGATCAACTTCACCAAATTTTAATGTCATTACATACCCAAAAGCTTTCTCAGTATCAATTACAACAGATCTCCTGTGTGGTGGATATAAGTCCCATATCATGAGTGATCCTTCATTTGGATTATACTTGGACCTTGCATATATCTTTGTTACTCCTTTAGGGTTGAGCTTTTGTGTGGTGTTGTTATTTTTCAAGAAGTTATCAAAAACCTTGAAGCAGAGTTTAAATCTAACCCAAGGAAAATCATAACACATGCATCCTCCAAAAGCTCCCTTCCCTTCTCTAGGGTCATGCCTTCCATTTCTTTCTCTATGCTTAACTTTAAATTGCTCAACAATTTCTTTTCATTATCAGGTGTTATATTCTCTACTGACTCCCTTATCAATTTTCCTTTCTGATTGTACAAAAAAGCTTTAAACTCTAGGCTTTTAACAAATTCATCATCTTCCACAAATGATATGTATGCCATCTTCCTTTTATTTGCATCTGAACTCTCCTCAACATCTAGTTCCCTAAGAGGACTCTTGTATTTTTGAGTTTTCATCCTGAAGATTTTATCAACTGTACTGTGAGGCCTATCACCACCAATTACCTATTCTTCGAAAGACAATAGCTCCATATCTAGCAATCCTCTATTATATTCATCAACAACCCTTTCAACTTCTTCTTCCTCTAGATTCTTGATTAGGTCATCATATAGATAGGGTACGTGATTGTATCCTCCCAAGTTCATTTTATCCCTAGAAAAATTAATATACCCTTTTGGATCAAATGCTTTTCATGGTGGACCCTTCTTCATGTTGTACAGCAAAATTTTATTGAGAACCATATCATATCCATCCCTTGAAAGCACAGTGAAGTCACCAAAGCATAGTGTGTTGGGCATAAATGCTTGTTTTCCAAAGGAACTCAAATTCATAACATCTGAATAATCCAATTACCTAGCAATCTCCAAATAGGCAATCCTATCAGGTACTATCCTTGGCAGAATAAAAGGTGCATCCTCAAATCCATATACTCTTATCATAGTGGCACCTTCTAAGCAATACCAGTCTCCCCAATTATGATTTACTGGTCCATTAAAGTCCTTGGGCCTAAGAAATATTTTTATCTCATCTAACAACGAATACTCACAAGGATGACTGTATAATCTATATAATGGTTTCACAAAAAAATCTTTAAAATGTATGAAACAAGAGTTAGAAAATCTACAATCCCAAATGGCAATCCAAAGTTGCACTAGTAGTAATTTTCCTTCTCTATCAAATTGTGGAACCCTCAACTTTTCAGGCCACATTTTCAATTCTTGTCCATAATAGAGTATCATGTGCATTAGGATTGAATATTCCTTCAGGTGCAGAATGGGAGCTCCATTTTTTATTGCTATCAATCTTGAATCAAGGCTTTTAAATACATGTGAGGCATAATCAAAAAGTATTGAGTTGTGACATTGGATATTTGTTGCAATCACCATGTGTACTAATGACATGTATTCAGGGGCCTCCACTCCCAACACTTGACATACTAAAAAATAAATGTATCTCATATAGGGTTTGAATAAATCAACATGAAATGGGGGATCATCACTGTCATCTAATGGAACTAAGCTACCATCCTTCTTATATCTGTGTAATGGCAACCTCCAACCCTTTTATATAGTGTCCATTCTCCAGAACTCCTTTTCTAACTTCTCAGGTATAATTTTCTCATCACACACCCCTTCTAGGTTAAAAAATTCATAGATGGAAGCCTCTGATATATGTATAAAGGGTTTTCCTAATGGATCATACATAGCTTTGAGCTTTGGGTCATAATAGGAGGCTAACATTTTCACCAATTCTGCATCTACAAACACATTAGGGAAAAATATTTTTCCTACGTTAAACCTCCATGGATTGCACACTAGCTCATATTGATTCCTTCGGTGGTGATGAAAAATAAATAGCTCATATCCCCTAATTGGTGTCCATATATCTCCTATATGCTTGCACTTATCCTCCATTTTTTCTACTTCTACCCTAAGTTGTGCAGAGCATCTAGCTTTGGGACTCAAACTAGGCAATTGATCAATTAGGTCTTGGTTTAATTTCCTCTCAACTACCCTAGGCTCTTTTCCAATTTCAATTTTTTTTTTCCCTTTAGGGTGATTACTCTCACTTTGCTTCCTACTTCTTACTTTTCCTAAGCTGGTGCCTTCCATTTTTCCCTTTATAAATTACATAATTAGAAATTCAGTCGCAGAGAACTTACAAATTTTCTTTGAATATCCTCGTCTATATAGTCTTCCAGCCCTTTGTTCGCTCTCCAAATCAATTTTGCGGAATTCACCTTCAATTACTTCTCTTCAATTCATGGAATGACTAGCACATCGGGTGGAAATGTTGCCATTAATGTTTTAGCTTCAAACACAAGTGAGGCCGAACTTCAAATTTCACCACTATCACACCAAACATTTATATTGGCAAGACAATTCAAATTCTTGGGTGATCCTTTTTATCTAGTTCCTACCAACGTTCATTGATCGCCCTGACGATCAGGGAAACATTACGCCTCCTTCACCGATATCACCTCAGTCATCCCAATAATCATTTTGATCTATTCGCATCTCCTTCACTGTGACATCTTGTATCGCGAAGACATTCAATAGTTTCTCTGATGTTATGAGTCTCCTCGATAATCATTCCTTTGTTCATAATCATGTCGCTAAGACTCCTACCTATGGAGCCTTATCGGCCTAACATGGATAATCAGGGGAACATTTTGGACTTATCACGATATCTTTTGTCTAGGTGATAGCATCTCTTTTTGTTTTTTCGGCAAGACAAAATGGGTGTCTCACTGATGATATTTCATCGATGGGACCAATGTGCTCAGGCTAACCTTAGAATCTCTCCCTGATAGGGTTTGTCTTGCTGATACATTTCCTTATGCTTGATCGGGGTGACACAACAGATTTCTCACTAACAGTATTTCATAGGCAAGACATATATACTCAGTTTGACATATTGATCTCACTCTGATGATGCTTGTCTCACCGATGAATTTCCTCATCGATGAGACCGTAAATTGTATCTTCCTGACACAGCTTCTTATGAAAACTGATTGGTGTAACCTTCCTGATCTCTTGGTGATATGTTGGAAAATACATATAGGAACATGATGATTTATGGATCGGGGAGACCAACACTATCTCTTGCTGATATGAGTTATTTATTCAAATGCTTGGGCTTAGAGGAAAATTATGGTATGAGATCAGTGATAATTATGATATGGAGAAAAAAAATTACTCAAAATATGGATTTTTTGGAAAACTTATGAGCTTAGCTTACTATAAAATTTTAGAATTCTATAGTTCTAACAGGACCAAATCACCAAAATCACCCTTTCTAGGTTGTGCTAATTAGGGTACTGATTAGGCCTATTTTACAAAGCAACTAGCCTTTAAACTTGTGCAAGAATTTGTGCAAGTCTCTCCCACCCTACCTCCCACCCTCTCCCACTCTCTCCTACCCTCTCTCCCACTCTCTCCCACTCTCTCCCACTCTCTCCCACCCTCTCTCCCACTCTCTCTCCCACTCTCCCACTCTCTCCCACTCTCTCCCACTCTCTCCCACTTATGTTGTTTTTTAGGATTTGAGAGTTGTTTGGATTGTTCAAATTGGTCATTCTAAACTTTTTGGAAGCCTCTTAAAGGCAGGTTGATAGGTTGGTTGAGTTGAGCCTCCCAGGTCTACATCATGTAGTTGCTATTGCTAAGGTGGATTACTCCTTTCTACGAAGGCCATACACTTATGATTGGGTCAAGTGTTCTTTTATTTAGAAAATTCCTATTTCCTTTTTGATAGGTTATTATTTGATTAGATGGGTTATGAAGCACTTATTTCAAGTAATTTATGTCTATTTTAATTTTTAATTTATTAAATTTCAAACAAAAATATTAGGTAGATAATCAAACATTTCATTTCTACAGTGACTTATTATCCTAGAGAACAAATAGAGTAGAAGAGGATATAGGTATGAAAGAGAGAGAGAGAGAAGGTAGAGAGATTCAGTAGTAGATAGAGAGGATGATGGATAAAGAGAATATAGAGAAAGATATGGATAGAAAGAGATAGAGAGTGGTGTGAGAGGGAGATAAAAAGAGAAATAGAGATAGAGATATAGAGTAGGAGAGATGGAGTGAATGAGAGAGAAAGGGGGAGAGGGAGATATAGCTCAATAGATAGAGGGGGGAAGAGGTATTGACATAGATAGTGGAAGATATAGAGGAATATAGAGCGACATCGAGATATATCAATCACCCTCCCTATATCTCTATCTATTCATCCTTATCTCTTTATCTCTCTACCTCTCTCTATCTCTTTGTCTCCCTTTCTATTTGTATGTTTCTCATTATCTCCCTCTCTCTCTATATTTTATTCCCTATATTTATCTTTGTCTCCTTAAGTGTGCAATGGGTACATTAAAGAGGTCTTAAAGGAGAACTATCATATCTTTAACCAAATGGCATGCTACCTTGAGCATAACTCCCCAAGGACACATGCCATCCTTGGATTGTTGACATGAAACAACCAATGAAAATTTAATTTATCTTTTCCCACTCTCTTTTCCTTTGTATCTCATATATTTTTCTCTCATGCTCTCTCTCTCTCTCTCTATCTCTCTCTCTCTCCCTATCTATCTAAGTTCATCTCTTTCTCTATCTTTTTAGTTTCTATCTCTCTTTCTATTAGCTAATAGGCTACATATATTGTGATATTTGAGCTTGAAACAAATCTCATGCCTAGAAACCACTATTGTGTCATTGGAAAACAAGTTTCAACTACCATTTAATGGTAAACCATCTGTAGTGTAATGGTAATCCTCTAAAATATTAGGTAAAACGCCTATATATACTATTATATAATAATAAATATAACTATATTATATATAATTTAAAATCTAATATTACAATTATATTAAATATATATTATATTAATTATAGTTTTTATTATATAAAAATATACTTATTAATTATTAATTATAATAATTTAATATGTATTTAACAATTTTGTTAAATAATATAATATATAATTATA
The DNA here is from genome assembly GCA_007258455.2 of Sequoia sempervirens. Lineage (NCBI taxonomy): Eukaryota > Viridiplantae > Streptophyta > Pinopsida > Cupressales > Cupressaceae > Sequoia > Sequoia sempervirens. The sequence continues at coordinate 208,453 of VDFB02158375.1, read as the reverse complement.
ATAAGTCGAATAATTATATTATTTATTATGTAAAATATAACTAATATATATTTAACTATATTGTAGAATATTAAAACCTAGCTAAATGGCACCATAATTTTCAAATTAATTAACATACTCTAAAACCTAACAAAACCAAGTTGTAGCTCGTCAAATTGGAGAAGTGAAAGGTCAATACCAGTGCCAAGGAAGAGTTTGGAGGAGTGAAAACAAGGTCAATACCAATGCCAAAGAATATTTTGGAGTTAAAACAAGGTCAATACTAGCACTGAGGAATATTTTGGAGTTAAAATAAGGTCAATACCAGTGCTAACGAAGAGTTTGGAGGAGTGAAAACAAGGTCAATACCAGCACTGAGGAAGAGTTTGGAGGAGTGAAAACAAGGTCAATACTAGCGTCGAGGACGAGGTTGAGGGCACTTAGGGAAAATTGACGATTAAGGGACAATGAGTACTGTAATTTTGGCACCCCCATTCTCTTTAATCTACAATTTTCATGCCTAATTTCCAAAGATCTTCTCGTACATTGGCACCCCCAATCTCATAAAATGGTATAAGATAAAAAAAAAATAGCTTAGTCTTTCACATTTTTATCGACCAGCCTCAGGTCTTGGAAAAACTCCCATAATCTACCCACATCTTGGTTGATGTCTAGGATTTCATCACACATAGCCTTCATCTCATGAGTTTGAAGCAATTGTAGACTTAGCCGTCTCTACAAGCTTAGTGAATCTGACCACTTTATCTTTATTTTTCCTCCAATCTTTATGTTTGTCCCTCCCCTTTCAATCAGCTTGCACAACTTGAACTTATAGTTTCCTTTTCTTATTGATCATCCATGTGCTCATGTCAATCAAGCTACTTGACCACCTTGTTACCCCCAACATCCTCCACATTAATCTTAATTCCTCCCACCTCCTCCAAAAAGATTGACATTGTCATCATTCTTATCTAGAACTCATAATTAAGTCCCACTAACTTTCGAGGTTCAATTTGTTGGTGGGAACATGTTATTCTTTGTTGTACGACGTACCTCAAATATTATGCCCACAAAGTTGCTAAAAACATAAAACAATAAGAAAAAAATTGAAGGTACAACTAAAAAGGGGTTATTTCCTTTTGGCCTCCTCCACCTCTTATATTTCAACATAGCATGGAATTACACTTACATAACATAAACTCAAACACATGGAATTTTATAGGGGCAAAGGATCCCAAGTATGCTAGGCTAAGATAGATCTAATGAATGGAAATAGAGGCATACAATTCTTATTTAATACCTCCACCACAAACATATGCAAGGAAAGGTCTCCTCCCTTCTTGGTAGTGATAACTGTTAAATTTTGAACCAAAAATGAGAGAAAACATAAAAATTCAAAACATGAACAAATACACAATATTTATCGTGGGAAAACCCTCCAACTTGAGGGAGTAAAACCCAGCCACAAAAGTATCTCTTGTATATTAGAATGAAACAGCAACAATTAGCTTACAACATGACCCATTGAATAATAGCACCTCTCTTAGATGCATACATACAGAAAACCTCTAATTTCTCCTAGATATCAATCTACTCTTTAAAGAATAATAACATGTTGTAAATAATCGAAGATGCACAAGGTGGCATTTCATTTTCTTATTTAAGGAGGAGTTACGAATGTAGTTCATGAGTCTATTTAAGGAATACAAGAAAATATTCTCATGCATGTCAGTTACACCTTGCATGTAGACTATCTTGAATGAGATGAATTATGAGGTCGGCCAACTGACATAGTAGATTATTTAAGGAAGATTCTTCTAACACAAGAAGATACCTCCTGCTGCTACCAAAACATTAACAATAACCTCCTCCACACACAACCCTTAAAAATCATGAATAGAGGAATATAATCTTTGAAGAACTCAAAGTTGATTCTCTCCTACCTGATGCAATTAGTCATTTAAATAGTTCATGTCCAAAATTCTTTATTAAAGGAACCTTTGCATGAAGGACCTTCAAATGAAGACCTTAATTAAAAGGTCCTTCATTAGAAGATCCTTCATATGAAGGTTCCTTTAATGCAATCCCATTATAGCTCTTAGAGTTGTTAGAGATATTTTTGTTTCGAAGTAGAAATTGGACCATCAAATAGTGTCACCATGACTCTACCAAGATATCCATCAAATTGATAATCCTTGACTTAACAACCACAAATTCACAAGAAAATCGCCCTTGTCAACCCTAGGGCATCAATTCAATGCCAAGTTTCTTGCTTTAACAGACCCCTAAATGCAATGAACCTCTGTCATACCATGTTGCACACCAATCCACCGAGTTACAATTCCAAGATAGTGGGTGGATTGGTGGATGTCATTTCTATTTAGCCCTCAAACCCTTACATAGGAAAAACAAGGCAGTCCCTATATTTGATTGTTTTCTTCCACAAAACAGTGATTTAGCACTTCAAAAAAAATGTGAGTTACAAAGCAAGGGAAGTTGTGAATAAACATACTGACTCTCAAATTCAAGTGGGTTAGCCTGCTTTCAAATCTGAATTGTTAAGGCCTCTTGTGAGGTGGGCTCAAGATATTAAGTTTGATGAGGAAGAGGTCAAATAAATTTTTTTGATGGATTTTTCTTGTGATATTTTTGGCAGTGCCCATGATGTCACTCGATAGCATGATTTGGTCCCACAAAATAGTTAAAACATAGAAAACAATAAAAATAGTAATGACACAGAAAATTGCTTCAAGAATGTGGTATTTGATATGAAATCTTGGTATCAACTCCTCCAACAGTTACAACAATTGCAATGGGATGGGAATACAATATGATAGAAGTGGGATAAGAAATGCATCATTTGAAGCATCAAACCAATATGCAAAGATGAAAGAAAGTGTTAACCCCCTAAACTGAAAAAGTTTCTTTTAACATTAAGTTTGTTGGGTAGCCAATTCTTTTAAGTTATCAAATCCTACCATCATACATAATCAAAATGTTGTTGTTTCAAATGACTATGAGCACTAACTTTCACTATTTGAAGATGTTGATTGAAGAGAAAAAGTCCTTTGATTACAATTAGAGAATACATTTGAGGCCTTGGTTGTGCAACTAGTGGACCATAGTCACATTTAACACTTGTTACAAATTTTGGGAGTTAAAACGTTAAGTAGATTTGATTTGTGATGGACACATTTGGACGGTAGTAACAATAACTTGCAATCTATGAAGACTTGATTACCTTATAACCTGTCAAAATCTAGTGATGAAATGATAGATTAATCATAATGTCACCTTGGGATCACATCACCATGAAAGAACTTCATCCAGCATCCTTATGAGTGCAGGTACCACCAAATAGGTATTTTTTAGATCTATCTTCCTCGAGCGAGGGAAATTTAAGAAGAGAAGAGGAAAGCAAGACATGTAGTAGGTCTAAAAGAGGGAGATCACCTAGAGGTCAAAAGATTAGAAGAAAATTTTGTAAATGCATGGAATTTTTTCTTGCTAAAGGGGGTTCATGTTCTTATGATGATGAGAGCATAGGCGACATCGAGGTGCCCTTGAGGTACAAACATCTACAGAAACAATGGGTACCCAAGGAACTTCCTACAATAAACACTTATTTTTGTTTCAAGGAGAGGATATATCGCATAGCACCATCATCATTACATGGTTTGGGCCTATTTTGCATGGATGGAATAAAGGTCTATTATGAAAAAGTTACTGAATTGATGGAGTATTGCGAACCCTATTACATTTACAAAGATTGGATGCAGCTAGTTCGATATACACGAAGTATGCGTAGGTATGCACTGTCAATAAATTATATATAGCTAAAAGATAAGGATAAAAATAAAGGAGTGGCTATGTACATTGACAGAAGGACAAAAGTATCAGGGAATATTGCAAGGTTTATAAATAGTACACGACCTAGGTCAACAAATAAGCAACCCAATTGCATATTCGAGGCGAGCAAGGGAAACCGTTTATTCATATGTGTGATAAAATCAATAACTTCAAGGGAAGAGTTGCTAATTGATTACAATTTGAATCGCTTAGATACAAACATAGTTACTATGGGGGTGGTACGTACTATATACCATTTTACCCAACCTCCAATTAATGACTCCAATATACCATTTTATTATTATGTTTTTTTTTGTAAGTTTATTGGTTTTATTTCAGTATTGATTTTTTATATTTAATTTTTGTCACAGTGGGACATTGATTGTACGGGGAAGGCTCCGGCCCAGAGCACATATCGCGATGCATCTTTAGGTGCTTCTACCCGATAGGTTTACCTCATTGTAATTGTACAAATTAGATATGAGCAAAAAAAAATTATTATTATGTTTTTTTCATAAGTTTATTGGGTTAATTTCGATATTGTTTTTAATATTCTTGTTGCAGTTGGCTGATCAGGGAAAGGCACCAGCAGTAGAGGAGAGCATCCATAGGGAGGTGCAATCACTATTATGTGATGATGACATCGCATATTCAACAAACCCTCTCGATATGATAAGGAAGACCCAAAAAAAATGTAATGAAGAAATCCTTTAGTTGTTATTCATAGTGCCTCAAACAGATGAGATAAGAGAGAGGGTTAAAATATTGACTGAGAGAGAACACAACTTGCAAATAAGTTGTCATGAGGTCTTTAATTATAACATAATTTCATTCATGGTTTTATATTGTACTCTTTTATGTCATGAACTAAAATATTTATTGTTTTTATAGGATTTTTTGCATCCTCATGATGTTGCTGGCCATGATCAAGGTACTGCAGGTGTTTCCCAAGGAGTAGGGGTTGGTACAAGTGTCCATCTTGATCTTCCTATGCATGCATCACATCATCTGACCCCATCATCTGTTCCTATATTTTTCGCTTGAAATGTTAGCAACACATACCATGCACGCATCCAGTAGTGCACCCTCTGCCAGTGAACACATGCCAAAACATGAGTCAAGACATGTACCTAGGGATGTAGAGGCCACTAGTACTAGTGATGTTTTAGCAGCATTTCCTAGATCTTCCCATATTACTAGTATGGGAACATTTCCGGTCACATTTGCGGTGACTGAGGATTTCCTTCTCATAAAGATAGAGAAGGTACCAAGTACTTTAAAAAAATGTAATTATTATTATATATAATCCAATTGAAATTTACTTATTGATCACTCTTTTTAGACTAATGATCCCATGATCATTTTGCAGGAAATGATGTTTTTTATAAACATCTAAGTGATATTACATTGGATCTCTTCTGACCCACCATACGTACACAATGGAATGCCCAAAATCAAGATTTAAAAGATGAACTCATTAACCATTTAGTTGTGTTGTTCGGTGATAAAACATTCAACCGAACCAAGGTCCTTAAGAAATTTGGTACCTATCTAAAGTATGTGAGGGACCAATATAGGTCACATTTAGAGAAGAAAAAAAGGTACTAGCATCCCCCCATGATTATGAAGAGGGAGTGGAAGGACCTGGTGTCGAATGGAAAGGAGAAGGCTAAAAAGAAAAAAGGAAAGATGCCACCGGGCCAAGGAAGGTATGTGATACTATCAACAATGTAATTATATATTGATTACTCTTTCTTTTTACATAATCTAATGTATTTCAAACTTTTCATAGGTTTCTCGACACATCGAAGGCAATAAAGGCAAGACTAGAAAAACACGGGCAGCACAAACTTGGCTCTGGTGGTTATTTGAAATTAGCCACACGAATTGTAAGTATCAATAAATGAAATATTGCATCCAAATAATTAATTGAAAACAATTTTGGTTTTATCACACCATAGAAGCAAAATTCATCATCTTATGCAAAAATGCAAGGCTTTGAATTCAACAGAGTTCCCACAGAAGATGACCTGAAAATTTCCTTCTAGCAAGGCTATGGAGCCGTGGTTGAATGCCTAAGAGTCTTGACTAGGCAAACACAATCCTCCACTGCATCCAACACGCAGGTAAATAAACTCAATAAAGTTTATTTAAAATTGAATACTTATGCAATCTATTCAATATTAATTTCCACCTTAAAGTAATTATGTTCCTATTTGTTTTAAACAGACAAGCAATGATAATACTGCACATGACATTGGAATGCAGCCTAGTGAGGGTGGAGCACAACCGCAGATGAAGGTCATGGTGTGCATCTCGGTATTGGATGTCTTCATGTGCTATACCAAATTCAATATGGATTAATACAATTAAACATATTTAATTGCAATTGGTGTATTAATTAATGTAACCTTTCATGTTTCAACTTTAGAGCATGTAGAGCGTGATCAACATGTTGAGCATGATCAGGCTACAAAAGATCAGGAACATGATGTGGCCCCATCAGGTAAAGAGGACCACTCTAATGTTCTTTTAAACATATTTAATTGCAATTTGTGTATTAAATAATGTAACCTTTCATGTTTCAACTCCAGATCAGGATTTAAAGGGTGTTCAGCATGTTGAGTATGAGGCTATAAGAGAAGATCAGGAACATGATGTGGCCCCATCAAGAAAAGAGAACCACTCTAATGTTCTTTTAATTAATGAAATACTTGTAACAATAATAATAAAACATATCAATTTAACATTTCTTTGTTATTGTAGTAGACCCCCCCCTTACAGCAGCATCCACATTGTGAGTACGCGACTAGGCGTATATTAAGATCACAAGCAGAGGGAAGAACAACTGAAGGGGGGACAAATGATTTAGAAAATGATACTCCACTTCAACTTTTTTTAGCTTCAAAAAAGAAACAAAATAAAAATGATTGTAATCACATTATGACAACCATATTTTTTATAATATCTAAAAACTCAAAGAATGTTCATGTTATATGTTAATGAATGAATGTGAATATGTTAATGAATGAATGTTATATGTTAATTAATGAATGTGAATATGTTAATGAATGAATGTTATATGTTAATGAATGAATGTTATATGCTATTAATGGATGAATGAATGATTAATGTTATATGATCAAGTATGGGGAATTGAGAGAATATTAAACTATTCTCGAAATAAAGAGAAGCTATATAAGGTAATGCTATGCATCCAAGTATCTTGTTAATTCCTCTATCTTTCATCAATCTCTTTACTATTTGAACCTCATACAGATTTTTTAGATGAAGAACCCATTATTGTGAAATGTGCCTTTGGTTGAGTAAAGTGAATCCATGCTTTGCATCATAATTTGAAGTTGTTTCCATTCCAATGTTCTGAGTTTAGTTTGTTTGTATAGCTTTGTATGAATACCACATTGTGTTGTGTGTGGATTTGTGTGTATGAAGATAGTAATTTATATGTTTACATCCATTCAACTTACTGTCTTAATTACCAAAATCTACCCTTGTTAAGCCACAACCATAACTAGCACACTGTCAAAATGCTTCAATCTCAATCATTAATCTTTGTCTTGACAAAAAGGATAATAGTCATTAATACATTACTAAGGGTAAACATATTTCATAAATATGTTTCTAGCATTGAAGACTTAAGAGAAATTAATACAAAGGACTTGGAGGACGGATAGAAAGCATACGAAGGAGGATTTACATGATAGAAATTAGAGAGGACGGCGGCATAGGAGTATAAGGAAATTATTAGTGTTGGATGGAGAAGTGAGGGGAGAATTAATTGCACCAAAGGTGCAATTTTTTAAGGAAGGCAGTGGCATTCAGAATGAAGAAACCATGTGATGTATAAGTGGTGAGGTTGGCAGAAATAATGGCAATGGAGGCAAGTTTTTTACTATCCTCAAACAAAAAATTAGAACCATTCATAGGGAAGGCCTCCATGAAGAGGTTGCGAGGGCTCTTTCTTTTTAAGGGAAAGGAGGTGGCGCAAGCAGTAAAACTGATGCTCAATGAAGGATTTGAGAAATTGACACACAGGTACCAAACGAACTCAGATATCTATTTGCTAGTTATGGCATGGGGACTAGAGGGTGGGGAACCAATATCAGAAGTGTGAAGAATAATGCAAGTGCTAGTGCCAAAAGACTTCCTCAGAGAGATGGAACCAATCCTGCAGCAAGCAATACCTAGTGTCAAACTGGTAAAAGAGGAGGGTAGGGATGGAGGTGGTCCAAAGATGCTAAAAATGAACCATATGTTCATAAGGTGGCCTGAGGGAAGCACAAAAGAGAAATGGAGGAAGGATGCAGAGCGAGGTTGGATGGCATTCAAAACATGTGCAGAACTAGTTGAGGTGGAAAAAACGTTGGCAAAACTGAAGGAAATTGTGAGGGAGGAATTGTAGGAGAGCAGAGGCTGGCGACCACAGAAAAAATCCAAGTCGTTGAAAAAGATAGTGCAACTGGAGACGAGAGAACCCTCAAAGAAACTAGAGTAAATTGCATAATTGAAATGATTTTTTGTTTATTTTGGATAGATAGGTAGAATAGCAGTGACGACTGTTGTAGGGTTAGGAAGCAGCAGGTAGTGAAAAATGATATTTTTTGGAGGTTGGGGAAAGCATAATTGTAATGTTAAATTTTAGACACAGGATGCATGGGTACTGTTTATATGCTTTAATGTATAAATTTTTCTAATACAATAAAAATAAAAACTTATTACCGATATGCCTAAATTTGAATAAATTTTTATATGCTTTAATGGTTTGCTAGTTTGTAGATATGCCTAAATTTGAACGAATTTTTTTTTTTTTAAATTGCATTGATTCATTGACCTTTTGACGAAAGCATCTGACAAATCTCCAAAATCCTTTGATGAAACTTTCATTGTAATGACTTGCCTATTCATCACAATGTCGAAAAACTTTTATTTTTGTTCTTTCGATCTCAAGTATGTCGCCAAGACTCCTACTGATATAATCTTATCAGCGTGACATAGCATGTCGAGTAGACATTCAGAACTTACTCCAATGGTATATTTCTTGCAGATATGCTTCCCTTGTGCTTCATCGATGAGACAAGATGAGTATCTCACCGATGAAAATTAATCGCTAAGACCACAGGCCAGTCCTCCCGATATATCTTTTCAGACAATATTGATCACTGTAACAGTCTTGATCTTTCACCGATATTTGTAATGACTTGCCTATTATGTCGCAATTTTGACAAACGTATGTTGTTGTTCCAAAACTTTGGCAAAGGCATGTCACTTATGTTTTGTCTATTCTTCATCAGTCGATTTTCCGACGAACATTGGTTCCCTTTTCTGTGGTGGCAACGGACAAATCTACGTCATGATTTTGATGTTTTAAAGCTTAGCCGAGAAAACAACGAAAAGTTACCGATGAAAATTATTCATGTGATTTGTTGTATTCTGATAGTATGTTGTTGATATTGCAACAAAATTTCATCAAAAATTGGAGTCAAATACAGTAGTGTCAAGAGGAGTTCATTCATACCAATGCAGATGACAAAGAATGACAAAGATTGAAGGAGATTGCACAATCCCCCATGATCCAAGATCCTAAGTCAAGCCAACATAAGCATGAAAGGACACATGCAAGGTGAATGATTTGCAAGAAGACATGATACATGATCATAAAATGGCAAGAACTAGAAGGAAATGAAAATGGGTGGGATTAAGCTTCGATCGTTAGTCCAACACGTTGTGGATTAGATCTAATCTTGTTTGAAAAAGAACATGCATACTCACTCTGGGGCGACGGAACTCATGGTTGTCCACTCGGTGAGAAATCCCAAGTATACTCACTTTGGGGCAACAGAACTCTTGTTTGTCTGTCAAGTGAGAAGACCCAAAAGGTGAAATATATACACTAGTTGGTATGCACTCACAAACACATAGGTGGCTATGGGGAAAGTCATTCCACCGAATGGGCTTCCCGCTCAACCATACTAAAGTTATACCTCCTGATAACTTTAATAAGGCACTAAAAAATGATCTTCGAGCTCTATGAGGTAAGAAAAACTTCATATGCTTGACACTCATAGACAAACAAGATAGTACCATAGGAATGCAAGATGTGTTATGCAAGGTGGCCATGTAACAATTGTTGTGAATGGTAAAATAGTGCAAGGAATATTCAAAGGGATTTTTCTTAGTTCATGCAAGGTCTCATCTTAGGGGACATTATGCTTAATATCTCCAAGAGAGGATGTATCAAAATAAATATCACACTCTTGGAGGGAATCAAGCCCAATGACACCACCAACAAAAGGACGCATCGCAAGAAGAAATAAATTGCATAATGAAATGTGAGTGTCGAGGTATGCCCCCACTTTAAAGCAATTGCAAACACCATTACTATGAGAAATTTCTTTAAAGTAGAAGAAGAGGACATGAGAGCTTACTCAGAAATCCCTATGCCAAGTCATATGTTTTCGATAAGCTACGTCATGAAAGAGGGGTAGTATGTCATGTGCGAGCCAACTTAAGGCATGTCGTCCACATGCCAAGCTTGCTTTGATATGTTCATAAAAGGTTAATGATGAGTCAAAAGAGGAAATGACAAGTGACATATGAGAACAAGGATACTTAACCCCTTTCCCCCACTTAGTGCAGGACAAGGGTAAGCAAAAATGATTGAAATGCATGCTAGAGTGAAAATCAGTAGCAATTAGAAAGATTAGGTGCCCCCACATAAGGAAGAACACCAAACTCCTTAAAATCTTGGATTTTTTGACTCAAAGCCTTACATTCATTAGTGGAATGACCATGAACTCTAAGGTATGCACAAAATGAAGTCTTGTAATAGAATTTCTTTCAAGTTCTTGGAGGAAGGATGATCAAGTGATCTTGGAGGAGTCTCAACAGGATACCCTCTTGATCTATGGTAGAAGGTGATCCTGTAGTTTGAAACAAAGATACATTTTTCTTAGTATTAAATGTCATGCCTACACAAGACCCTTTAGATTGTGATATTTTCTTCTCTTCGTTATAGGAGGATGTAAAATCTAACGAATTCAATTCATTAGTGTTTTGTGAGATGACATTGACATTAAGCGAAGAGTTCATTGTTTGTTTCATGTTTTGTAAAGGATAATTTTCAAGACCATTAGTGTTGATGAGTTCAGGATGCCTTAAAGTTGTCTTAGAAGAATGTTGTGTGAGAGTGTTTATGTGGAGCGAAGGCTTGATTACTTCTATCAAAGGACAATAACCAAGACCATGAGTTGTTTGTTGTGTGATAGGATCTATAGGGTTGTAAATACCTTGTTTCTAAGCACCACATCCTTTTCCACTATAGCCAAGTTGTTTCATAAGCTTATAACCTTTTCCATAAATATTTTTCATTGCTTTTGAATTAAGGGGTTGTTCATTGTTGTGTTCGTCAAAGGTTGTATAATTTGTTATGTTTTGGTCTAAAGTGATTGAGGTGGATGCTTTTGAAGGATCATTTGATTTTTGTGTTTACATTATTTCATTTTTTTCCCTTAGTTGAATATTTGTTTATGTTTTGGTACTCATCCATGAGTTTTGGTGTGAAGTCTAAGGAACCCCAATCATCGCCTAGTAGCTTTGAGTGTTGTTCTTTGTTTTTTGGTTGTGCAGGTTCCATGTGTGTAGTGGATATTGATTTGTTTAAATGATGTGTTTTTTTTTTCTCAATGTTCAAATGACTATTGGAATCAGGGTCAGCTTCAAGGATCATGTGCACTTTGTTTTTGTAGATGTATTTCATTTTTTCGATGAAGAGTGGAAGGCACACCATTCATTGCATGAATCCAAGGTCTTCCTAAGATAAGATTACATGAAATTTGATGAGGCATAACATGGATTGGTGTATCCAATGTGGCCACTCTAATTGTAAGAGGTATAATGATCACCCCAAGCAGTTTCGTTTCTACATTGTCAAATCCCTTAATAGATAAAGAATCAGGTTGAATGTTCAATTGATCAATGCCAAGCCTATCTAGAAGGATCACACTACACACATTAACCTAGGTGAGCCAATGTCAACAAGGGTTCACTTTATCCCTTTTGTTTTGTATTGAGATATGAACATGAAAGCATCATTTTTTTTTGCACTTCCAAAGGGGGGAGTTCACTTTAGTGGAAAACAATGTTGGCATTTAATCCTTGAATTATGGATGCTATGTCATTTGGTTGTGTATTATAAGGGATAGGAACTTGTTGTAAGGTCATTTGAAGCATAATGTGATAGGTATAGGTGAATTTTGAAGAAGGTCCCAAAGGGATATATTTTGGGAGTGCTCTTAAGTTATTCAATGAGATCGTACTCCCTTAATTGAGGAGCAGGAGGCAAATTAGGCAAAGGTAGGGAAGTCGGGGTTGGTTGTTGTGGTGACGGATTGTTTTGAGTTTTTTATGTATGAGAAATGATAGTATGACTTGATTACTATAACACATTATTCTGAGGTGGGTAGAGGGTGAATTCTGGTTTGTGCTTAGTTGAAGAGTGGTGTGATGGCAGATAAAGGGTGAGTTCAGGTTGTTGTTGAGTTTGTTGTTTATGTGAAGGTGGGTAGAGAATTAGAGGGTTCTTAGGATGTCCCATGGGGTATGTATGAGGCCCATTGATCGAGGGGGATATAATGGACACTTGCACATTCATAACCTTAGTGATCTTGGTTTGATGTATCTCTAATAAGGGGAAATCTAGAATCACCTATTTATCTAAGGAAGACATATTACTATGGTTTTCATTTGATAGAACCATGATATTCTCCCTAGGAGGAGAATTTTTAGGAGAACTACTAATCAAATGTTCTTGATATTCATGAATTGGTTCTCTTAAAATGACTTAAGTGCATGTAGGGGAATGATCAATGGTTGAATTTTCATTTTGATCGGGAATGGGGAGATGAGGGGAAGAGTTTATGTGTTTATCATGCTTTTGTAAGGTTGCATTGTCTTGTGCCATATTATCTACTCTAATAGGAGAGCTTGCAAGGTGGTCATCCAAGGTTGAAGTTTGTAAAGCAGCTTCATCACAAGTGGGGTAGGCATCGAGAAAAGGACCACTATGATTTCCAAAGAGATTGTCCCAAACGGTTGGAGCATTAGGGAATGAAGGGTCAAGATTCTCATTACTCTTAATAGGTATATCTTCTAACACCAACCTATCCTCTTTGCATCAAGGAGGGATATTAGAAGAAGAGCGATGTTGATTATTATGGTTAGGGAGATTTTTTAGGAATGTTTCTATGATCGAATGTTCTTGTTGTGTAACATCTTCCAAAGGGGAATGAGGAGATGGACAATCAAGACCCTCAATACCTTCATCACTAATAGGAGAGGTATTGGGAGAAGAACCAGTATGATATTCATGATCAATGATAAGTTCATTCCTTTGTTCCCAAATGTCTTTCAAAATATGAGTAGGGGAAGGATCATAAAGAGGGTTATTGTAGATCTTGAAAGTTTTCTTATCTAACACCAACATATCCTCATCAATATCACAGGAGGAGAAGATGCTAGGAGATCAACATAGGTAGGTTTCAATGATCTCTTGTTGTGGTGTGTGATTGTCATGATTACTTATCACTATGTCCTCTTGTTTAGTAATGTGTTGTCTAATAGGAGAGCTAAGAGGAGAGAAACAACTCAGATTTTCAAAACTCTCATCAATTGGTTCTTCTAACACTATAATATCTTATTCACAAGTAGGAGAGATAATAGGAGAAGAAAAAATGTGATTGTTATGATTACCCAAGGTTTCTTTCACTAGACTAACCTCATCCACATAATGGAAACTAGGAGAGGGATCTATGACGAACAAAAAGAGAGGGGAAAGGACCTCATATTCATATGCCCTTAACAAATTTTTCTTACATGCAATAAGATCTAAAAATAGAACATGAAAGATGGATAACTATAGATTTTTGTAATGAAAACAGGATGTAATGATTATTCTACAAACTTGAAATGTAACCATTCAAAAGAAAATATGCAAAAGAGGAATACAATTTTTTAGATTATATGGATGAAAATTGACTAATTATATGATGTATCAATATGAAAATGCAAACTTGAAATTTAAACCATGCATCAAATTAGCTAATTTAAGCGAGATCTAATGAAATTAATGTTACATAAACTCAGCCAACCGATACAAGTACTTGATGGCAACAAACAAAAGCTTAAAAATAGGGTTTTTAGCTCTATAAAAGGTTGTTCAAGGGGTGAACAGGGACTAATTCGCCCAAGGTGGTGACTTAGTCCTAGTAGGGATTTTTTTGAGACTTTTCTAATTTTTCTAATGGGTTTTGACAGTCTTTGTACTGTATAATGCAGTCCTAAGGTGTAAATTCAAAATTTCAAAGATTTTAATGATTTAAGATGCAAAAATGCTCGTAATTAAAATGATTTCAAAAAAGACCACCCTAAATTGATGTTTTTGACCTAAATGCATTAAAAAAATGTTCCCAAAAGTTTCCAAACTTATAGTATATGATACTAGGAGGCTTAGGAAGCACAGAAATGAGGTTTCTAATGTTGTTTTAGATACTGTAAAATTTGGATTGGGACTAAGTCGCCCAGACTGGTGAATTAGTCCTAGTTAGGGTTTTTTACAAAATTTTGAGGAATTTTTAATGGATTTTGATGTTTTAGATGTGGTATGATGTAGACCTAAGATGGAAATGAAAATTTACAAAAATTTGTAATGATTTTAGATGTCAAAAATCAACCTAAATGCACTTTTTTATGAATGCAAAACTTGAAACATAGCATTCAAATCCATGCAAATCCTAATCCAAGGTCAATGCGAGCTAGATATGTGATGAAGGTCCAAATCAGAAAATAAAAGTTTTATAAAGTTAGGTTCACCAAAATTTAAATGATGATTTTGGTTTGCCCTCACAATGCTTTGCTCCTCCTAGGGTTTTTCACCTAGAAAGCATAAAGGAGATTGAAAGGGGACCAAAATGCAAGGGTTTACACTCAAAGTTTATGTTAATGAAATTTATTATGCCTAATTAATATTTCCTAATGCTATGATCTGAAAATGAAATGACTTTATGATGCAAAACGTAAGAAAAGTAACTTGCTTGAAAACACAGTGTGATATGCAAGAAAGTAAAATGAATGCAATAAATGATAAAATAAAGATGTAGAATAGGAACTATGCACCTGAAAACTGAAGAGGAGCTGACTGGAGATTGCAAAGGCCTCTAAGATTCTGGAAATTTTGATTTTTAGGCCTGGTGGGACTAAGTTTCCAGGTTCGGCGATTTAGTCCCAATTCGGGGAAACTACTTCAAACCCCATTTTGGCCAAATGGGTATCCAAACCTACAAAAATTTCTAAAAAATAAGTTCATTGGGACTAATTTTCCACTACTGGTGACTTAGTCCACTTTTGAATCTCTGAAAATTAAAAAGTGGAAACAGAAGCCATAGATCTACATTCTGGTTTCCCACAAGTATTCACATCTGAAACTCTGATTTTCGAGCCTAAAGGTGACTTTTTGTTGATATTTTGGATAGGTCAACAAAGAGATGTCTTCAATGAGTCTTCAACCTAATCTTCAATTATCTTCAAACCCTCAAAGTGCCTAAATCTATAAACACACAAAGATAGAAGGAGAAAATATTGATTGTTAGGGCATGGGGGTTTGCCTTGGTTAAACCCCTTTTAGGTAATTAAACCAAAATAGAGAAATAATGCAATAAAGCATGCAACAATGGATTTAATACCTTTCCATGATGTTTGATCTTGAATTTTTGTAGCAAAACATGAAGAATCTGCCCTTGAATATCTTAGGAAGCTATCTTGATGACTTGCAATGACGAAACCCTAGCTTGCTTGACTTGAGAACATGATGAGTGATGAGTGATGATGAATTATGAATTAAGATGAGTTGGGAGATTAGGAGATCAAAAAAAGAGAGGAAAAACCCTTATTTATACATAATTATTCCTAGATTCCTAAAAATACCTCATCACAGGCCGACCTTAGGTCTTAAAGAATTAAAACCCAAAAGAAATTTGTATTTATTTTGATTTTTGAGCCAAATGGGACTAAGTCACCGAAGGTGTGACTTAGTCCACTTGGGAAATTTTGAGTGGATGTTGGAGATTAAGATGTATCAAATGTTTTTTATCAGGTTCTTCCTCAACAAGACACTTAATTAAGGCCTATACGTTCATAAAGGGGCCATTTAAAGCACAGCAAAGGTGTAAATATTAATGACAAGCCTAGGAAAGTGTGAAATTTTGTTACAAAACTTTACAAAACTTTGAAATAGGTTTTGGTGAGGTTATTTAGGTAAATTATAACATTATGGTCTTAGAAAAGTGTGTTCAAATGTGTTACGACACCTTACAACACTCTTGCAAGACATCAATAAATGTATTTTATTCAATTTGCAAGGGCCCAAGACCTAGTGTGGATGTGTAGACACCTCACAACACCAAATAAATGCCTCATTAAGTTCAATTTATCATAAATTAAGTTCACCAAAATGTAAACAATTATTTTTGTTTGCCCTCACAATGCTTTGCTCCTAGGGTTTTTCACCTAGAAAGGAGAAAGGAGATTGAAAGGGGACCAAAATGCAAGGGTTTACACTCAAATTTTTTGTTCATAAAATGTATTATTCCTAATTAAGATGTAATAATGCTCTGATTTGAAAATTAAATGACTTTATGATGCAAAATCTAAGAAAAGTAACTTGTTTGAAAATATAGTGTGATATGCAAAAAAGTAAAATGAATGTGATAGATGATAAAATAAAGATGTAGAATAGGAACTATGCACTTGTAAATTGAAGAGGAGCTGACTAGAGATTGCAAAGGCCTCTGAGATTCTAGAAATTCTAATTTTTAGGCCTGATGGAACTAAGTCACCAGATTGGGTGATTTAAACTGGCGACTAAGTACTAGTTTGGGGAAATTGCTTTGGACCCTGTTTTGGCCAAATGGGTATCCAAACCTACAAAAATTTCTGAAAAATAATTCATTGGGACTAATTTTCCACTACTGGCGACTTAGTCCACTTCTGAATCTCTGAAAATTCAAAAGTGGAAACGGAAGCCATAGATTTGCATTATGGTTTCCCATAGGTGTCCACTTCTGAAACTCTGATTTTTGGGCTTAAAGGTGACTTCTTGTTGATATTTTGGCTAGTTCAACAAAGAGATGTCTTCAATGAGTCTTCAACCTAATCTTCAATGATCTTCAAACCCTCAAAGTGCCTAAATCTATAAACACACAAAGATAGAAGGAGAAAATATTGATTGTTAGGGCATGGGAGTTTGCCTTGGTCAAACCCCTTTTAGGTAATTAAACCAAAATAGAGAAATAAAGCAATGAAGCATGCAAAAATGGATTTAATATATTTCCATGATGTTTGATCTTGAATTTATGCAGCAAAACATGAAGAATCTTCCCTTGAATGTCTTAGGAAGCTATCTTGATGACTTGCAATGATGAAACCCTAGCTTGCTTGACTTGAGAACATGATGAGTTATGAATTAAGATGAGTTAGGAGATTAGGAAATGGAAAAATGAGGTGGAAAACCATTATTTATACACAATTATTCCCAAATTCCTAAAAATACCTCATCATGTCAGGCTG
The DNA here is from genome assembly GCA_007258455.2 of Sequoia sempervirens. Classification (NCBI taxonomy): domain Eukaryota; kingdom Viridiplantae; phylum Streptophyta; class Pinopsida; order Cupressales; family Cupressaceae; genus Sequoia; species Sequoia sempervirens. Next base: position 190,987 of record VDFB02158375.1, on the reverse strand, counting down.
ACCTTAGGTCTTAAAGAATAAAAACCCAAAAGAAATTTGCATTTATTTTGATTTTTGAGCCAAATGGGACTAATTTTCCCAATGTGGTGACTTAGTCCACTTGGGAAATTTTGAGTGTATTTTTTAGATTAAGATGTATTAAATGTTGTTTATTGAGTTCTTCAACAAGACACTTAATTGAGGCTTGTGCGTGCATAAAGCGGCCATTTAAAACATAACAATGGTTTAGATATTAATGACAAGCCTAGGAAAGTGTGAGAGTTTGTTACAAAACTTTACAACAATTTGAAATAGGTCTTGGTAAGTTTATTTAGGTGAATTATAACATTATGGTCTTAGAAAAGTCTGAAGATGTGTTACAACACCTTACAACAGTCTTGCAAGACATCAATAAATGTATTTTATTCAATTTGCAAGGGCCCAAGACCTAGTGTGGATGTATAGACACCTCACAACACCAAATCAAGGCCTCATTAAGTTCAATTTATCATCAATTATTCCCATATCAAGCAAAGTACACACTTTTTGGCAACACACAAGCATATGGTACTTTGGTCATGTCCTCCATCTTGGTAGGAAATTTTGGACAATCTTCCATAGAAAACTTTGTCCCCAACATTGCAAGAACAACTAATTTTCTACAAGTTGTCATGTTGAAACTCTCAAACACTAATTTTACATACTCACTTTGGATTAACAAAAAAAAATTGATCTCTATCTCTTATGATCTCCATTCCCAAAATACACCTCGCTACACCTGGACCATTCATTTTGAATTATGTTGACAACTGAGACTTCAAATCTGAAATCATACTTTTATCATTCCCAAAAATAGCATATAATCTATGTACAATACAATTATGAGAATACGACCATTATCATATTTGAAATAAACATAATGGTTAGATTTAGATCTGATAAATCCTCAAGACAACACATAGTTGTCAAATTTTTAGTACCACATTCTAGGAGATCGATTTAAAAAATACAAATACTTTTTAGCTTGCATGTACCATATTTTCTTTACCTTCAACCACAAAATTCTCTACTTGTGACATATATATTTCTTCATCCAAGTCATTGTGAAGGAACGTTTCCTTCACGTCTATATGTTCCACTTCTATATCATCCATTGTTGCAAGTGACAACAAGAACCAAATAGATGTCAACTTAGAAAAAAGAGAGAAAATATCACCATATTCAATTCCCTCCACTTGACAATACCTCTTAGCAACCAACCATGTCTTATGCTTCTCAGCACTACCATCTTGACTATATTTTCTCTTTTAACACCCTATACATCCAATGAGTTTTTATCCTTTGAGCAAGGGCACATGATCCCAAGAATATTTTTTCTTCAATGCATCCATCTCTTCAGGATTTCATCTCAAAATCATCATTATTCATACCCATAGCCTCTTTGATACTCCTAGGCTCATCATTTTTAGGAATCAAAGCAAAAATACAACTAGGATCCAATAGTGAATAACCAAACCTTTCTATTTTTTTCCTAACATGTGTAGACCTCCTCAATTGTCAAGGAAAATGTTCTTAATTTTTTATAGATCTTCCCATCTCCAAGTAAAATAGGAGTGTGTAGTTCACCTCTCTTCAAAGTGGGCGGTACTTGAACTACCTCCTTATTTTGTTTCTCCTCTATCTCTAGTTGCAGCTCAACGATGGAAGATTTCATCTCTTAGAAAAACACACTTATTTTTTAGATAACCTTTTGGTTCACTACATCCTAAAGCTTGTACCCCTTAACACCGACACCATAGCCAATAAAGATACACTTCAATACCTTATTCTCCAACTTAGACCTTTTCTCAATCAAAACATGAGTGTAAGTTTCACAACCAAATACTCTAAGATGTATCATCGAAGGATTTTTATCAAACCATGCCTCTATGGGTGTCTTTTCAATAAGTATCAATGTAGGAGATCTATTGATCAAATAACATCCAATGGCTATAGTTTTAGGATATAGATTTTGTTTAAGGTCAGCATCACCCAACATACTTCTAGCCTTTTCCATCAACATTATGTTGATCCTCTTCACAAATCATTTTTTTGTGGAGTTGTCTTGTGTCTCTCAATCCCATGGTCCTTATAGAACCTATCAAATTATCTCAAACAAAAATCACCTCCACTGTCAATCATCAAGCACTTAATCTTTCTACTAGTCTGATTTTCAAAAAGAGCCTTAAACTCCTTAAACCAATTAAAGACTTCAGAATTACTTCTAAGAAAATAAATAAATTTCCTACTGTATTCATCTATGAATGATACAAAGTTCATAGATCTAGATAATTGTTGGTATGTGGCGACTGATCATGGTATACTGTATAGCCCATGGTATACTGTACACCCTGGCCCCCCATCCTTGTCGGGGTCCAGGGTCGGGCTGGGCCCCGAGTGGGGGTTCGGAAGCGAGGGTTTTAGCACTTTGGGGCGAGTCCCCGAAAAAAAATTTTGCCCTTTTTTTCAAGCCCAGCAAAAAAGGAAAAATCTCTGACTTTGTAAAACCCTAATTCGGAAGCTTCTAAAAGCTTGTTAAAAGGGGTTGGAATGGGGGTTACAGATGAGAAAAACGTGATTATTCGGAGATTGTAATAGGTTTTGCACTGGATAATAAAAGTATTGGATGGCTGCGGTTTGGTGGATGTAGCCCAGATTGGGTGAACCACGTTAAATTCTCTGTGTTATGATTTATTCTGTGTATGTTTTAGTTTCTCTGTTTATTATTTAAATCTGCATTTAATTGTTAGATCTGCCATCTCTAACCCTAACAATAATGAAGGAACATTCATAAGACCAAACACATTTTCATGCAAATGATCCAACAACCAAAGACCTATGAGAATTAAAATAAAAAGAGACATGCAATGTTGTTTTTCCATATACAAAATATTCACAAAAGTCAAACTCGAGATTACAATCATCAAGGCCTACAACAAGGATTTTATTTTTAGGGTTGTAAGACCCTTCTCACCAATGTGACTGAGTCTTTGTTTCTCTAACATTTTTTTCTTTGTAGAAAGCTTCATTTCCAAATAATGAACACCCTTAGGTACCCAAAATGAATGGCCATAAAATGTAGCTAATACAGACTTCTTCTCTACTCGATCGGATAGAGAAGATGAAGAATCTAAAGATATCTTCTTCAGCTTGTTAGAAGAACTATTGCACTCAACTTTGTGTGCATCCAAATTGAACAAGGTGCCAATTCGAACACCCTTATCCATCACCATAGATCCTCTAGCCATATTGCATCCTCCATTCAAGAAAACAACATGTACACATGAATCATTCAATTTACTCATCGAGAATAGGTTTTATGCCAAACCCAGGATATGCAATACACTATCAATACCCTTCACTCTTCCATCAGCGAATCTAATCTTGAATCTTTCATGGCCAAAAATATTCAAATAAGAATCATCACCCAAATACACTTCCCCCCATCATATTCTTCATACTTTGATAACCAACCCCTGTGAGAGGACATGTGGAAAGAAGCAATTGAGTCTATCAATCACACATCTTTTGATGCATGTGTTGTCAAGGCTGAAAAAAAATGCATTTGATCATTGCGAGAGGATTTTTCAGAGTCAAAATCAAAGAAATTATTTTACCTTTCTTTTTCTTCTCCTCTTTGCACTCTTTACCAATATAAATAGCTTTGTCGAAGTTCCAACATTTCACCTTGGACTTGCTAGGAGAGTTATATTTCCTCAAAGACTTAGATCTCCTTGAAGACTTAGATTTAGAATCCTTGTGTTTCAAGTATGTTGTTGGTGTTGTCATTGATGTCAAGAGTATGGAGATTGTTTATTGGATTTGTTGGAAGGATGTTGGTGTTATCACATTTGGGGAGATTGTTGGAGATTGTTGGCAATATGGATATGTTATGGTTTGATTTTTTATTGATTTCAACCCTAGTGTGGAAAGTGTTACAAATTTTATAGGTGTGTTGAAGAAGTGTTTGTAATGTTGTTGATGCAGTTAGCTCACTTGGTCTCCAAGTGCTTTTGAGAAAATTTAAATAAAAGAGTGTATCGTGACAAAGGTGTGTTCAATGTTGTGCTACGCATTTCTTCATGGTTCAAGATATGCTTGATCAGAGGTGTTCAGAGGTTCTATATCCAAAGTTTCATTTTTTGGATCATTCTATAGTGAAAGTTGTGTTTGACAGTTTATCTATCTATGTGGAAGGTTGTTTGGGATAAATGAGATTGCTCTACATTTCTTTGCAGTAAATTTTCTTATCTTACAAATTTTAGAAAAAACTTATATTGTTAGTAACTTCCTTCCCTTTAGGTTTCAAGTGTCAAGGTGTTCCACAAGGTTGGTTAGTAAGTTGTGTTCTGTGGCAGTATGTCTGGTTGCACAAATTGATAGTGTTCTCAGTTTTTTATTGTTATGATAGAGTTGTAGAATATTATGATGATGCTAGAATATTATAATATGTTGTGTAGATGTTGTGGAGCATTTCTATGTGGTCTTTGTGACTTGGAGAAGCATGTATGCAGTCGCTTGTAGTGTTAGTTCAGGTTTTTTTACCTAGCATGCTAGCGCTATTTGCGGAGGTACCTCATGGATTGTGGATGTGTTGTGTAGCGTGGTGATGTATATTTGGGTCCTAGTTAGCCCTTTGTGTGGTCTTCCTTCACTTATTTCCATCATGGAGGTGTTTGGTGCCGACCTATTTTAGTGTTGCACATTTTAGGTGCATACATTTTATTATGGCCAACCTAATTGAGATTGTCTAGGTCGTGGATGGTATAAATGTAAGGTGAATTATTGGAGATGAGTGTGGATTTGTAGAAGGTATGCAAAATATGTGAATTTAATTAAGTGTGGTGATCTGAGTGTGAGCTTAATTCCTATGACTCTAATGTAATGAGCAGAAGGGTCTACATTTTTAGCATGCTTGAAGTTGTTGGATGTAGTGAGCCAAAGGTTGTAGATAGCATAAAGTTTCAGTCATGGATTTCTCTTGTTTCCTTGAGATAGTGAATCTCTTTGTAACAATCTTCATATCTTTTTTCTTCTTGGAAGTGAGCCACTCAGTAGTGAGCCTTCCTTTTCTAGGCAGTGAGTGTTTGGTAGTGAGCCTTCTTGTATTTAGTGTTGTAATTCATATATATGTGAGCTAATCCTCACCATGGTTTTTCTCTTCTTGGGTTTTCCACATAAATCTGGTGTTCTTATGTTTTTGGATGTATTTGCATTACTATTTTATATGTTTACGTTCTTCTAATGCATGATAAGCATTTAAGGGCTAACAAGGGTTTGAATGTTGATGAGGGATTGAATGTTTTTGTAATGCCCACATTTTATTCTGGCATATTCTCTAAAAAACCGAACAATCCACAACGACTTTACTAATTTTGCAATATTTTTTTTGTTTACTTAAAAGACAAAAACAATACAATTCACTACTTAAAATTATAAACAATGATCATACTAGTTAAAAGATAGAAATGATTCACTATTTTTAGAAATAAGGTCCACTTACATTGGGTTGTCTTAACGTACCTCTTACATTCCATCGTGGTAGAAATTCCTCGCTCCCAATGCCTATACCTGCAAGGTCTACAAGACTAGGCACTCACATAAGATCAAAGGTAGTTAGCACATGACTACTGAGACAAGCTATATAAATCAATGTTTTTTTTCAATATTGGGAGAAAATGACAAGTCACATACAAGACTTAGAAGAGCAGTCCTAGGGGCCTGACCTAATTCTTCGGGGGATTGTCTCTAACTGCCTTACCTACATATATAATTCATAGAGGAATCGTAGTTCAACTTTTCACATCCCATATCGGGTTACTTGCAATGAGGGTATCTCCCCTCAGGGACAATATATAACTTTACTTCGACACAACATAATCCCAATAATGCTTACATACACTAAACTCAATTCCTAACTCAAAATACATCATGCCCCCTATTCTTTAAGTTATAACACTATAAGAGAAAATCCCCCTATAGGGTCCTTAAAATATAAGACAAGTAGTAAACTAATGATATGATAAAAGATTACAATAAAATAATCCACAACCTATCCTAATCAAATGCTAGATGGATATCTAATCTAATATCAAATAAGAAATTCACCTAATAATCCCTTAATGCAAAATATTTATACTTGACAATCATGTAGCCTTTAAATATCATCAAGTAAATTAGACAATTATCATATTTCGTTAAATCCTTCATGTAATAACTATTGAGAATTCACTTTTAAATCTTCTAAATTGAATGATATTGATAGAAGGATAAATTACTAGCAACCTTTTTGCTCTAACATTACCTAGGGATTCTAGTTCTTGAAGGAATTACTAAATTTTAAGCATCATTAATCGTATAATCATTGAGCATCATATGAATTGAGTGAATAAATCATACTACCAAATCTACTTTTAACCTTTTTATAACTAATCAAAGAAATATCATATGCTCTCGTGAATTGAGTGAATAAATCATACTACCAAATCTACTTTTAACCTTTTTATAACTAATCAAAGAAATGTCATATGCTCTCATGAAAAGAGCTCTTCAATTCAAGACTTGGATGAGATTTTAAAGCTACTATAATAAGTTTCCAAATTAAAATAAATAAATAATAAATGTAACCTTAACCATACATATAACATCCCTTAAAATTGATGAAAGTATAATGTCAAGTATCATCCTATTGTGAGCATTAAAAACATTTTAATGAACACTTTACAACAAAAATGTTAATCAAAGAATGACACATTTTATAAAAATTTAAAAAAAATATACAAAATGAGTCCTTTACTAAATGAAGAAGGAAAATTGATGAGAATATAATAAAAACAATTTAAGGTAAGAGGCCCTCGAGTATCATGATTCATAAATCTATATTAATTAAATTAAATATTCTCAAAAAATAACTCTAGTCAATACTTATTAAATTACAAGCCTGGTCTCTAGGATAGTATTCATAATATGAAGTTTATAATCTATATGTACTTGACATCATTTTAATAATATAAATTTTATAATCTATATGTACTTGACATCATTTTAATATTAGAATGAAAAAAAAAAAAAAAAAAATTATAACTAAATGAGTATATTTTTTCAAAATAATTTTATATATCAATTACAAGAAGGTAGGTAAATCACTTAATCAAAATACAACTAAAAAAAAAAGTCAAGTGATTATTTGAGATGAGCACAATTAATTAATTTGACTAATTAATATATAGATTACATAAAATTGAAAGCAAAGGCCCTCTTGGAAATAATGTTTATTTGTGGAATGTATTAAAAAAAACTTTAGTGATAAAGATTACATTTATCCAATATTCCAGAATTTATCCAATATTCCAGAAGATGATGGAAACATCCAATTTTTTCCCATTTATTTGTGGAATGTATTAAAAAAACTTCAGTGATAAAGATTACACTTATCCAATATTCCAGAAGATGGAAACATCCAGATTTTTCCCTTTTGGGATGTCTCTTAATCTTTCTAAAATACTCTAGAAAATTCCATGAATCTATAAATATAGCAGTATCGCTGCCATTGTAATTAATCCAAAAATCAGCACAGCTGTTCTGTAATTTGATATTTGTGAATATATAAATTAAAGTGTTTCTTTTATTTGTTATGCCTCAAATATTTTATCTTAAATATTTTATTTTATTTTATTCAATAGGCCTTATAGGAGAGTGTCTTTGAGTAAGTAATCCTTGAGCAGTTTGCATGGTCAAAATTAAATAAATAAATCTACAAAATGTAACTAATGTAGTTAACCATACATGGAGGAAACAAGTTGATCAGATTTGTATTTAGTGAATATACTTGCAAAGAATATTTTATAAGCTTAAGACTTTTGGCTATTTTTTTAATGCTAACATTTCAAGTTATAATTCAATTATGACCATCAGAGATAACCATGGAGTCTGAATCTAAACTAGTTGTTTAAGATTAGGAAGCATAAACAGGCAGTGTTTCTTTATCAGCCTTTGGTTTCTTTCTTAATGCAATTCTATATAACTCTGAAACAAATTTTTGCCTGCGTACAGCCAAGAATTCAGCTATTTCAGAAGGTTCTACAAATGCAGCAAACTGACAGAGTGAATTTTAATTTTAAGAGAAAATTATGGCAATGCATTGATAATCTATTAATTTTCCTTGGCATTCTTCTGTTGGAAAATTATGGCAATGCATTGATAGTCTCGCTTCGTATCACCAAAGCTTTCCCCAAAGCTTCTCAAGATTTCGCACCTATTGGAGTTATGCAGGTGCAACACCAGTTTCCACAGCCTTTGTCAGCATCCATCAAAGCATAAAAGTGTAGGGGAATTTACTAGATGTTGCAGTTGCAAATGCACTGGCAGCCATGTATGCAAAATGCAGAGCGTAGACAAGGCACGTGAGCAGTCTCACAGCGAAAATGTGATAGCATAGGCAATGCGTGTGAATTTTTTGACAGAATGCCTGAAAGAGTTGTCACCTCACGGACTGCAAATGTTACAGGGTATGCACAAAATGGATTTGTTGAAAAGGCTTTAGAAACTTTCAAGCAAAATCAATTGGCAGGGGTAAGCCAAACTCCCCTTCCTTCGCCATAATGGAACAGTGTCGTGGAGTCGAGTCTGTGTCTGGTATTCCATGGATTCTCGTGTAACCCAGAATACTCTCCCCCCTCTAATTGCGCCTGCCTTGGTAGGTTTGTAAAAAAAATGCGGATGCATGCAAAAAGGGCACGTGATCTACTTGACAGAATGCATCCCAGACGCGTGGTCTCAAGGAGTGCCACCTGTGTGATTACGTATCATCGTCTGAAGGGGCTTTTTAAGCTTTCCAAAAGTTTCCTCAATTTTCTTTGCGATAACAAGTCCGGTATTGATGACCTTTGGTATGTTTGGTACGTTTGTATTTCTGTGCCACATAAACCCCAACTATCGTGCCAACTAAGAAGGAAAAACTACTCTGAGTTATGCCACGGAGTCCAGAGAGTTTAGTGGGAGAAAAGAGGAATTATGTAGAACCACTATTTTAATTTCCTCGTATAATGAATATATCATTAAAATATTAATGTCAAATCCCATTTATGGAACTCCTTTTAAATTTACATCTTGCCTCATATTTTAATTTAAGTAATGGGAAAATAAATACAAGATATTTCATTTATAAATATCTCACTTGATAAGCTTCGTATGTCATAAATTTTATAACTGGCTAATACATGGGCCCCACCAACCAAATGGTTTTTAATTAAAAGTCATATTGTCTTAGTTGGGAAGGAGGAGATAATTAATTTTAAAACTATTACATTATTTCATACTCTCCATATTATGCCCACCATCATCTCAACTACATCTAAAGTAATAGGTCATTTTCCTAACACCATGTAATCTTCCCATTTCAAATTATGTGAAACATTAGATTTTAGGGTTCTAAGTGGTTATCTCCTTCTCAACGTCTTGGCTCTCTCACAACTATGATAATATGTATTTTATTCTGTTTTCTATTATAATATATTTTCCTTCAAGTACATCTCATCTTTTATTAAAAAAAAAATGCATTGCCAATAATGTACTTCTATGTGCATTACCAATCATAGCTAAAAAATCAAAATGATAAAAACTACTCCTCACAACATTAAATTTATATTTTATATTATTATTATTATTATTTTAGAACATAAAATATAGATGTTGCAAGAATGCAATGAATTGGTTTCAACTTTTGATTTGCATACCATTGTCGACCCAAAATTAATTTATCTATATTTATTTTATTTGTATATTTAATTTCATTGTGGAATTGTTTGTCAAATTTAGCTAAATGATTTTAGCACAATACAAAAACATATTAAGACTAGAAGTGACATCTCTTAACCACCATTGATCATAAAACTAAACCCTTTACCTCATTTAGTTGTCAAATTTATTTTAATTTATTGTTAATATTTAATTTATAGCAACTAGTTACATTTATCTAATCATATTATTATTTGATGTTGAATTATAAGCATTTCATTTATTTTCCAAATATAACAAAGTAACTCAAGTTAAAAGTAAATATTGGATCCTAATTGTTTTGCCTTGTAAACAAAAGTAATACCCATTACACAATTCATAAATCAATTTTATATTACAAGTTATGTGAAAGGCTAACCAAAAAAATAAATTATTAATAAATCTATATTGGATTCCTCAAACATTATTCAATTAGTAAATCCTAATCTATAATATAGATTACAACTTATTGAAAATAGCACTTTGTTTCTATTACTAACATCTATAACTCCACAATAATAAAATATAACAAGGTAAGAAAAGAACTTGCTTGACACACTTGCATGACAATGTCGCAAGGTTAAGCAAAATGCATTTGTATCACATTGAAATTCTCCTACACACTCACCCATATTCATTAGTATACACACACAACATATCATTTACAATAGTAAGCATAATCTAGAAAGGAAACTTATAAAGACGCATATTGACCCTTAAGAGGATATAAGAAAAGGTATAAATGAAAGATTTATTGTTTTAATCTACCAACTAGGGTGCCACACATTTGTATTCATAGGAACTAGAATTCATTAGCTTCTTCATAGAACTAAAATAACTAGCACTACTAGCCAATCACCAAATATGTCAAAGGTGGGTCATTTCAATAACCAACATTGTTATACAAAAGCAATTTCATTAATACTCTAAATAATTCCCTCTTAGCATTGAACAATTGAAAGTATCATCAAGTCAAATCACAAATCAATCCTTTAACAATTCATTTATAATGTACTATGACAAGCTAGTCAAAACTAAATATGACCATCAAATAAAAACTTTTGCAAAGCTAATGAACAAAAAGGTGGGGCCTTACGGTTTTAAGTATAAAACTGATTCACCCCCCCTCTTAGTTGTCATGTGCATCTAACACCTTTTCCATTAATGTGTCTTTCTCTTTTTATCTTCAACGAATGACAAGGCTTCCCTGGCCATCTCATATAATTTTCTTTATATTTCTTCATAAAACGGCAACACACCCACCTCATCCATCTTGAACTTGGTAGTAGTACTTCTAATATCCATCATTGGGTGATCCCATGAGTCTAGAAAAGAACATAACAATTTAAGCATGAAACAATCCTTGTCTTCAATCTTATCACTAGCCAAATTCAAATGTGTAACAAGCATATTAAACACATCCATGTGATCAACAACATATCCTCCATCTTCCATCTTCAAAGAATAGTTTATTTCATGGGAATAACTTATTTACCAAGGATTTAGCCTGATAAACATCTCCAAGTTTCTTCCAAAGATATTTTGCACTCTTCTCTTCATGGACATTCAGGAGCACTATATCAATCAAGTAGAGTCTTATCAAACCCTTGTCTTTTCGATCTATCAAATCTAAATCTTCCTAATATGTGCTTGCTTGTTTCGTACTAGATATTACAACCCATAGATCTTTATCCATGATATTATCTTTCATCTTGAGTTTTCACAACTCAAAATTACCACCATTAATCTTTTGCATTTCAATTGTACTTGATGTGCTTGCCATATTTTTCTTGCAATAAGGTTATTAAATCTTCCTCTGTAAAACTTCCCCTAAAATATAGATTAAAAAAAAACCTTCAACCCACCAACGTAATCAAGGTTGACCAGGTTTTGATATCAACTGAAAGTTAAGTTGAGTACATAGAAATAACTCCCTACACCAATCTAACATAGGAGAGAGTTGGAAAAATTATTCAAACCCTTTAACTATTGCAACAACAAAAAAAATGCACATATAAATTTAATTAAACAATTAATCATTGAAACCATAACACATATTTTATGTAGGATAACCCTTTCGAGAAAACCCACACTCTAAACCCCAAAATCAATTATATTATTCAATAAATATGGATTACAATACAATAACAAAGCTTATTCTCTTCACTATTTTTTAACACTATATTCAGAATCTAGAATAATTTTGATAGAATAACGATAGCTCAAGAAATAATTAACATGTCATATGAAATAAACTATCATAGTAAGTATATATAGATGAGCACTTTTGCACCCAAAAAAGCATCCTCACTCTCTTGCAAATCTTTAATATTTTTAAAAGCTCAAAAAAATGAGCTCTTAAATCAACTTGCTAAACCAAAACAACCTTATTCTCATCTTGGGTGTCCATATCCAAGAAAAACATATTAACCATATATTGGTCACCTAAAGCAGATAAAACTAAAATTTATTTTATTTCTCTTCAATTATGATATAGAAAATGCTAACTAAGATTATCAAGTCAATATAGGAAGTTACCAAAACATTTTTATCACTAATATGGAAACATGTGACATCATCCTCCTAAAAACTAGGACTTCCTAGAGTGGATGCCAACTTCCTCAAAAATAGGGATTTTTCATATCTCATCACAGTCATGTAGGATGCCATCTCAACAATAGGACCCACAAAGTGAATTACAACTTAGGAAGTTTAATACATTAGGATAAATTAATATGAACCTAATCTAAGTTAATTTCAATTAATTAATGCTAGGACTCAAAGGTTGAGACACCTTTATCCCAATAGTAGTAGCAAGTCAAGAATCTACAAAGTGCAGTAGCAAGCTGGAAACACTCAAAGTGCAATATCAAGTGGAAGGCCCACAAACGGCTAGTTCAAACATGAATTATTGCATCAGGTTCAATTGGCCAGTAAATCACAACAACCCATTCATGGTGATTTCATCATGTTGTTGAAGTCAATTGAAATCATGTGTTAATATCATCGACAAAACTACTCAAATGAACCAATTTATTAACTCGTTAATGTTCGGTTCAATTGATTTTACCTGCAATATTTAGATGACCATTGGGGATGTGCAAACTTCTATAGGATATGGAATCTCTACAAGAGGTAGATGAACAACGAATTCTAGCAAGCCAGATGACTCTGAATTTCCTTCTATGCGAAAGAATTCATATGTACTAGTTGTGTGGGGAAGTCATTAGAACCAACTAAAAGTATTTATTGATATAAGGAATCCATTTCACTTGTCTAAAAGCTTTATGTAATGCAAATAAACCCTCAGTTGTTGGTCACATGGTCAAACACATCAAAACCAATCCAAACATTAATTTTTTTTGAAAATGGACAGTTTGGTATCAAATGTCTACAAAGGCTCCTAAAATACCAAACATTCACATAGGCAGAGTCAATAACAACCTGAAAATCTACAACTTGTAACCAACCTAAAACCTGTAAAGCCATAAGAACTAAATTTTGTCCACTCTTCATCAAATTGGACCTTGAGACACCCATTAAGCTCTTCTACAAGGTGACATCATTATATTGCCCAAATTATTTTGAAAATCATCTTGAAGCAACTAACGAAACTAACACTACTAGAAACCTAAAGCAACTAAGCTAAAAGGAACTATTTTTGGTTGATATACGATATCTCATGGACTCGGATACTCTTACAAAAAAGAGGTTCAATGATGCATTCATCCACCCTATCATCAATAAGTTGTTTGGATATTATATTGTCTAAATCACAAATGAAGGAAAGTAGTTGATTTCTTGGTGTTCACATTGGTTCATTCAATGCCCCAAATTGGCTTATATTAAAATAATGGTTTTTCTAGAGCACCCTTCTGGCTCCCAAGATTTTGTAGCAACAAAACTATCTTGCTTGAGCTTAGCAAGAAAATCTAGGAAATGAAAAATAAATTTACAAAAAAGCATAACACTAAGGTTCAATTTCCTTTTGCATTCGCTTATTACACGTTCCCATCTATATTACGCGTCAAGGATTTTGAGGAGGAACTATCCTTCTTAAACTTCGGATTATATATTGCACTACCAACATAAATCCTAATGGTAAAGTGGAAAAAGTATATGGGAAAAAACATAAGCATAGGAAAACTAGGAAGATTTATGGGTTGATTTCCAAACTAGCCATGATGTGAGAAAAAGAAGCTTATGTAGATTTATGAAAATAAAGGATATGAATATTGAAGAAGATATCCTTAATGATCTAAGATATGATGGGAATATATTGAATCCCATTCATGACATAAAAAACGTAGATATGATGCAGTTGCATCTAGTTAATTGGATGATTGTAGAAGATAATGATGAGAAGAAGATCAACTAAAAGGTAGAGACCTGTAGTTTGGGTTGGTTGGAGGCCTGAAGAGAAAAATTGTGAAAGGGAAAGAGAAGAAGAGGAAGAGAAAGAGTGATCCACCTCCCTTGCTAAAAAGAACCAAGACAATAAAAACTTATCAAATTGAGAAAAAACTTAAGAAATCCTTTGAAAAGTCTAGAAAAATAAAATAAGTTATTGAATAGGGGTGGTAGGTGAATTTGGAGTAGCATCTTTATAATAGGTTCACCCTAATAAACCTAAGGTAGTCTTACCATCTCGTTAACTCTTCACTCATCAATCAGGGATGACATAAACTGATTCATCTCCTTCCTCTAAGAGGACTCCTCCCTTCAAGTAAATTTATAGGAATACCAACTTGTCAGGCACCATCATCATCAACAACACAAGAAGATAAGACATAGACTAAAGCTATGAATGAGGAACTAGATAAAAAAAATGGAAGAGAAGTTGAAGAGAGGAGACCAAGTTATGCAAACTCCCAAATGACCTCCAAGAATAATAGAATCTCAATATGAGATTATATAAGTTAAGGATATATGGGATAATACTGATAAAAAAGATAATAGGAAATGTTACAATGGGAAGTTAATCAACAACAAATAAAAACTCCTCAAAGTCCGCCACAGCAACAAAAGGAATAGACTCCTCCAATTTCCCCCACCATAGCAACAATAGACTGGCATAGCTATATAGAATTTTGCTTCATGCCCAACTTGGTCGAATTTTGATTTTGTTTCATGAAGGAGAAATTTTCAAATAAAACCATTGAACTTAGAAGAAATGATAGTAATGATTGATAACAAAGGCCCACAGAAGCCTAAGGTCCTCTCACCTATTTGAACAAATCAAGACAAGCAAAATCTTGTTGAGATAGAAACTATTATAGTTGATAAGGATCTCCACAACATGGCCCCCCAGGATTACCAAGTTACTGAAATCAATTTGAATAGACAAATGAAGGAGAAAGAAAATACTTTTTTGGATGCGTGTGTTCGTTCCTTGAAGCTAGGAATATAAAAAATATAAAAATACAAATAAATAGCTTAAGGAACAACTACAAATTCTTAAAGACTATATTAAAATACTAAAAAGACAAATCAATAACTTAAGGAACAAGTACAAATTGTTAAAGACTTAAATTTTTAATAATCTTAATTGCCTCATAGGAAGGTGCTTTGATAGATGCTCCAATTTTGGATACACTGTACAAAATGAAATAAAAAACACAAGCCTTAAACATATCTATATAGACACATTTTTGGGAAAAGAATGTAATAGGTAGAGTTTAGATGCAAACTTCATAAACAAATTTACCGGATAGATCAACTAATGGAATAATTTTTTGATCTGACGAGGAAAAAGGATGATTCATATGAGAAAAATATTCCTTTGATCAAGGAGTTAGTGAATATTAATAGAATTTTGCAAGCCACTGACTCAAATTTTGTTGAGAAAACTATGAAAAGAATAGCATTCAAGAGAGATGTGATTGTTTTTTCATACAAAACATCCTTGAAAAACAAGAAGAGTTGGATAAAGTACAGGATAATTTTTGAGGATTTTGTAAATCTGATAATCAATCCTAGCTTAGTTAATATAAAGAAACATGAAGTAAATCAGCACATGAGATCCAACAAGTTGTGAAATAAAAAGTTAAAGGATTGACACGTAAACTAGATGGGAAGTCATTTGATCAATAGATGCAACTCATATTGGACTTTAAAATTCTAGATAAAGATTTGATGGACATAAGCAACTAATTACATTTCTCGCAAGCAAATGTATGAAGACTCAAAGTTCATGGTGGATTTTCTAAAAGGTTTTGAAGTGCAAGTGTTAAAATGCCTACCTCAATTTTAAGTAGAAATAGAAGGAACAATTATAAAATTAAATTTGATTAATTTTAGCGTCAATCTTAATTTTATATTTTTAGCATGTTAGACAATTATTGATTGAATTTATTCTTTTATTTGTAATTCAATAAATATTTGATATAAAATGGGTCTCATTTAGAATATAAAGTGGGTTTCTATATTTTAGGTATGGTCAAGTAGTAGTTTTGGAGTTATCCATAAACTTGTACAATGTAATGCATGTGTGAAGTTGTGAAGATTGGAGTTAGAAAGTTATTTTTAAATATGATTTAAAGTTAAAACTATTTGCATGAAATTTTTGTCTATAGATAATGAATTATGATTAGATTTTTATTTTTTTCTTATAAAAAGAGGAATCAAAGATTGTATAAGAGCTAGTTCGTTTGATATTTCCTTTTAGTGGGACAACAATAGTTATTAGTATTTTTATTTTTGTAATAGTTAGAGAAAGAACTTTGGAAAGAGAAAATTGAAATTTTGGTGCAGTGAATTCTTGTTGAAATAAATTTCTTTAATTTTTTCTTGTCTCTAGAATGGTAGAGTGGTTTGATCAATCCTTTAATTTTTTAGAATTAGGTGGGAACTTTGAATGTTTAAATTCAAATTTTATTTTGTTGGGTCATTGAAATTATCATTGAATTTTTGTGTGTAATGCAATGGTTTTATGGACATATTTCTATTAACTCTAGATTCCTTTGAATATTTCACTTGCTTTATCATTGGATTGAATAATTGTTGATGTTGGTAAGTGGGTTTTGAAATTAATTTTCTAATTTTGATTGCAATTTCTAGCATCATCATTTACCTTCTTTTCAACAATGGGAAGTGGGGTCCTTTGTGCATTTACATGTTATCCCTTCATGTGCGATCCTTCCTTTGAGTTTCTTAAATATTGTTTCTTTGAAAATGGTTTTCGTGCAAGTGCTAGTTGTGGCTTTAGCTTTGGTTTTCTTCACTCTTAAGAACATTTTTTCTTTCCCTTGTTCAATGATATCCTCCTTAGCAACTAATATTTTTAATTTTCTTTTCTCAACCTCGTCTTGTATATATATATATTCTTACTAACACCTTTAAGAACCCTTCAAAAGGAAATGCAACTTTGAAATCATCTAACCACTTCTAATATTCTTTGAAAAATCTATCAAACTCTTCTCTCAAGTGTCTCTTAAATATTTCATACCAGTTCTCCTATGTAGTAGGCATGGAAATATTATTATATAGGTCCCTATTTTCCATTTTATAATTATTCCTTGATCATTTCTTGTGGAATGTATCTTTCTTTTCTAACTCAACATATCTTTAAAATGTTAAGGCTATCCTCACAACTTCGTATTGATTATGGTAACTTGCATAACATTTACAAGTATCTTCGATAAGTGATTTTTCAGTTGAAGTATTGGATACAATAACAATATCTACTTCCTCTCTAATTGAGCCTTTTTCTTCTTTACTATTGTCTTATGAAGAGCTCATTCCACCATATGAAAATTTAAATAATGATCCCATGATTCACAAATTAGTAGGAAAACAAAATCTAATACAGTATCTAATATCCTAGGGAAAATGTTTTTGGAAACATTTAATTAAAACCAACAAAAAATAAACTTTATATTAGACAAATATATTTTGAGTTTAAATATTCCAAAACATTAGAAGACCCCAGATTATATTGATGTTAACTTAGTGGCATTATTTACCTAGTAATATACTTCAAACTTTAGTATTTTACCCTAAATTAGTAACTCTAAACAAAGATACCCAAATTTTCCTTTACATTTATACAAATAACAGTAAACCTTAATATTATTGGTCGTGTTCACAAATAAAAGATAGATTGTAGATTTAAATATTTTTCCCTAATCAACTAAACCTAGCAAATTATCATCACATTTATATATTAACATAACAACCTAGCACAGAGATTTTGGTTTTATATACTTTACCCAAATCTAACACAAACCCATATCACAAACACAATTGAGGCACTAACACAAATTACCTAGGTTACAAATTGGGCTTTTGAAGATGTAAAATAGCTTGAAAAGTATTTCATACATTGACGAGGCTGTAATGCATTATAAACATTACTATGACAATGACAATAACTCGAAATACAACAATAATAACTACACTGTCACACAACAAGCTATAAATATTGTACTAGAACTCACGATAACAACAATGTCATGCAAAATCAATCTATCTAAAGACCAGCACCCTTGTCGAAACCTTTGTTATGCGATTATATGACCAAGAAAATAGGTTTTGTCATCTACCTCATGCAACCAAAGGATTTATGTCCTCTTGCTTCTTGTAAATATGAGGTTCTTCATCATTAGATCTAATTATTTGAACACTTGTGCTCAAAACAATGGTGACTAGGGTTTCAATTTGGAAAATAGTTCATAATTCCAAAGTAATTAAAATCCTAAAATATATCTCTTGATGTATTTAAATTGCTTGGGGAAGATATCCACTATCTCTATCGTTGACCCTTAACTTTATCAATATTAATGTCATCCTTTGATTTGTGTGTGCAAGGTGGAGAAGCATCAATGAAAACCTATAAAGTGGTGAACAAGCCTCAACCACTACATTAATTAAACATGGTCATTATCATCCTTCAAACAACACATACATGTGAATCTACACCTCTTTTAAGTTTAAACAATATTCATGGGCATGAAAACCCTTCTAGAGAAGTTGTGTGTGTTGGAAGAATGAAGAAGGTGACCTCCGGGTTTGTTGTCATTGATGCCAAAATAGTTTGGTAACTGGCTAAGTAAACTATGCATCTACACTGATCCGGTATTTTGGTCCTCTCAGTAAAAGATAATTCTATGATTTTTTGAGAGGTTGCTTAGGAGCATCAACTACAACTATGAATGAGCTTTCAGCAATATTGGTTGATCCGGTTGAGATATCTAAATGACAGAAGTTCGGCATTCCTTTGGTCAACAAGGTTAAGAACTACTTGTCTTATGAATGTTTAAAGTGTCCCATATTAGGTTTGGGATGACCTAATTTGTGTTTGATATGTATTGTTTTGTGCACCAAAAAGATTGTTGAATTGGGCTGACAAGTCAATTTGAATTTTGTATGCTCACATCCAATTAGGCCGACCTAATTGATATATGAAGATATAGTTGTATATATGTATGTAATCAAGAAAGTGAATACAAGATGGATGTTTGTGTGTAAACAGTGATGTGAGCTATGTGACAAGTGTAATAGTGTGAAGTTATTGATAATTGTTGTTTACCTAAACCCGGAGCAATATTTTGGTTTTCTAGAGCTTAACCAAAACTGATCTCAACACTTTGAAGGTGTACGTCTTCAGTTCACTTTTGGCAGTGAGCCATACCTTTTTGTATCTTGGCAGTAAGCCATTTTGTATTCAAGTTGTGAGCCTTTCAAGGACAGTGAGTCCTGGCAGTGAGCCCTCTAATATCTTGTAACTGGTTATAATATATTGTGAATTAATCCTCACCATGGTTTTTCCCATTTTGGGTTTTCCACATAAAAATCCTGGTGTCAAAGTGTTATGAAATTTTATGATTCCTTCCATGCTTTGGTTTACTGTTGCAGTTAGATATGCATTAATAATTGGATGGTTAGCAATTAGTTGTGTTAGCATGGTTAGCAATTAGTTGTGTTAGCAAAATATTGTTTCACCCTTACTCTCAGTATTTGATGTATTCAACAATTGGTATTAGAGCTTGATTCATTTGGAGAAGTCTTACAGCTTGATGAAGGTCCCATAATTTGAATGCATGGCTAACAAAAGTTATCATGTTCCTCTAGAAGAAAACTTTGCATTTAAGGAAATCAATGATGCCCTTGAAGAATTGGACAAAAATGAAGATGAGAAAGAAACTCTGAAAGGAAACTTGAAAGAAGCAAATGAATGTACCAGAAACTTAAGAGAACAAATCAAAAAATTCAAGGAAAGGCATAGATAAGTTAGTGATCAATTGAAAAAGGGTAATGAAGACATCACTGGATTGAAAGTACAAATGGAAGAACAAAAAAGAATTGAAGAATTCCAAAAAGCTAAAATTTAGAATAAAATCGATGAATGTGTAAAGCTTGAACAAGAAGTAGTAACGCTAAGATCTTATCTAGAAAAAGCAAAATCCCATGAAGAAAAAATTAAAATGAGTTCTACAAGGCTTGATGAATTGATTTCATTTTAGAAACCTTCTAAGGACAAAGGTGGTCTATGACTTGAAGAAGAACAAAGTTCAAAGGAAAACTAGACTCCCAACAAAGTGGATAATTAAAGGAAAATTCAAGGCAATAATAAACAAATAAAGAACCAAATGAGCAATACTAGAAGGATTCCTATTCGACATCCTAATTCTCAAAGGTACCCATCTTTTAATGGTTTTTATTTCTCATGTAATAAATCCGGTCATAAAGCAATAGAATGTAGAAGTAGAATGAATAAGAATAGAATGAGTCAAAATGTTGGATTCTTTGTTAGACAATGCTTTGCTTGCAATAAGTTTGGACATAAAGCTACTAAGTGTAGAAGCCAAATGATGATGAACAAATTCAATGCTAGTAGAAGGATTAGGTCTTTTCAAGGCTATTGCTATACATGTAATATCTTCGAACATAAGGCTAATCAGTGTAGATAAAGGATAAATCCAAACTAGTTTGGTCAGAAACAAGTTGTATGCTACATTTGCAACAAACCAAGGCATATCTCAAGATTTTGTACAAGCAAAATTGGAAAGAAACCTAATCGGGAACAAAAGAACAAACCTGTGAACAAAGTGGATCCTACCAAGGTGAGAAAAGAAATGGAAAGGATTTGGAGGAAAAAGGAAGAACCTGAGAAAAGGGATGAGTCAAATACATTTGTACCTACACCTGGTGTAGATACCTCTTCTAAAAATTGAACCTAGTAGTGGTTTCAGGGGGAGCAGTTACAAAGAAATATAAAAATCCCTCGATATATGAGGTGTCAAGTAATGAAATGAGGATATATGATGTAAGTTGTCATTCTGAAGATGTTGAAGAAGTCTTCAATAGAAAAAATGTTGATCCAGAGAATTATGGAACCTTTTTGGGTTTGAAATGCACTTTCTAAAGTGTTTATCAGCTTTTAAGGTTGGAATGCATAAAATGTGAATTAGGGAAAAATTTTGCAAGTCATAAAGCAAGAAATTGAGTTGAGCTAAAGCACATTTGCACAATTTGGAAAAGTAAAGCGAGTTGAAGAGAGTTAAAGGTGATTTAGAGTATTTTGCATCAAAACCCTAGTTCTCAACAAAGCGTGAAAAAGGTATTTTCCATTATCTAAATCTTGTGGATTCTAAGTTGAAGCAAATTTTTCTTAAACATATTCAAGTTGTTTGAGGATAAATGGCCACTCTTACCACTATGGAAATTTCTAAGACACCTCGACCAAAATTTAGAAGAGATTCTTTGAAAGTTTACGAAGTAGAACCTGTGGGTGCATTCTCGCACATTCTGAGCAATGTGTTACCCACTAAAGATACAAGGACATATATTCATGGAAGAGTTGAGGAATTCAATCACTAAGAGCTTAAGGATTTATGGGATAGTGAATTGATGGGAGATGATCTATTGTTGAAGCCAGAATATGAAAACTTATTTTAGAAGAAGTTGAACATTTGGAACTACTTTCCAAACTTTTCCAATGAGATGGAGGAAAAATTTGTTAGAATGGCTCTTAATAGGGTACATAGTAAATTTATGTGGAAAAGTGTACCTGGGGTAATCAACAAGGAAGTGATTCTAGATGTGATTGGTCTTTGCGATATTGGATCCATTCCAATTCCAAAGGTTGTGAAGAATGATGCAGTAATGAAGCTAACTGGTGCTACATTTCATGAAAGAGCTTTAGTGACAAAGCCTATCTCAAACCATGTTGTCAAGTATGTTGTTATCATGATTAGATAGAAAATGTATTTCACCAACCATGGGAACTCTATATCAGCTACAACAATTCACACCACATTTGAAATGGTAGTAAATGGGAAGGATTTTGACCTATGTGAGTTGCTTAGGTTGCAACTTATGGAGAAATTTAACATGAATAAGGCAAAGAAGCACCCCTTCAAATTTGGCACTTTAGTAGTTTGTATGCTATTCTATTTTTTGAGGGAGCTATCGGGAAGGAAAGACATAATATGGGTTGACAAAAAGCTAGTTGCTCATTAGATTTTTGATCATTTGTGCAATCTTGGAGATTTCAAGGCATAGAAAAATGCTATGACTACTTTCTTTGCAGTTTTTCAAAATGAGATACTTGAAAGAGACCGGATTCCCAAGATTCTAATAAAGAAATATGAAAAGGAAATAAATTTTCTTGTGACTATAGATGAATGTATCATAGAGGCAGTTGAACCCATAATTTGATGGATTGAGCCCTTGGGATATGAACTTGATGAACAAATGGCTGAGAGGTACATTGAAATTTTGTTAAGCAGTCCAAAGGATCCCAATCTATGTCTACATGGAACTTATGAGGAAAAATCCACTAAAGTGCACCTAGAAGCTACAAGATCCAAAAGAAGAAAGAAGGTTGAAGCATTTTTCCAAGGAAAAAATTTCATTAAATATGACTTAGATCAATTAAAGGAGGCACTTGATGAGAGAAAGGATAAATCAGTTAATCTACCCTCTGGACCAAGGAAATTAGGAAGATTATATTCCAATGTTGTACCTACCTCCAGTGTCGTCACTTCCAGTACTGCTACTATTGAGAAGGGAAAGAACAAAGAACAAAGTTCCTTTGCATTAGTTGATATTGTTGCCCCTACCGGTCCTAGTACTGAGGCATCTAAAAGAAAGGATATACTTCATGTTGCACCATCTACTACTTCAGGAAGAAGAAGAGTGAAACAAAAGGCTAACAGGAAAAGAAATCGAAGTGATGCAATTCAGGAAGAAATAGATCTTGGCATAGAAGAAGAGCATCAGCTGGAAAGAAATAAGAGTAGTACCTCCAAAAAAGAAGTTAAAACCAAAGTTGATATATCCATGGATAAGGAGACAGAGGAAGAAGAGGATACTTACAAAATCCATGTTCATAAGAAGAATAATGAAGAAGGCTCATCTAAGCCTATGGAGGACATGCCTGGCTCTCCTCCGGTAAGTGATCAACCTCCTTTGAATCTAGGAGCCTTAGTAAACAATATGATTGATAATGATCTAATGAAAACTGTTGAGTTGTATGATAAAGTTAATGATGAAGGAAAGGAAACCATCATAAATGCATTTATTCAGCATATATTCATTTGTAATGTAAGTATGGAGATTATACAAAACAAGGTAATTGAAAATGTTTGGAAAGAATTAGTACACAGAAGGCAAGAGGTTTTAAATGTTGAAGATAAGATGAGGAATGATGCCTTAATTTACTGTTTCCTCTCTTTCTAGGATAGAAGTTGTCAATCTGCTAAAAGAATGCTCTACTATGTTTAGAGACAAGCAGAGAGTTAATATGTTAATGACTAAGGAGCAAGAGAGCATAGAAAAGGTGAGACAAGAAACCCAGGACGTAATCAGAAAATTAGCAAGGAGTTATGGGGAAAGAACCAACTTTTCATCCCATATAGCTCAAGCACAAATGAATGTTGATGTCACGAAAGTGTTGGACAATATAGTCTTGGAAAATTTTGATGAAACACATGGTGTGTCAAAGACCCGTACCCCTTTGACTGATATAGAAGAGACGGCCACTAAAAGGTTTGATAATCAACATAGAGATCAAACCAATGATAAGAAAAAAGATCATGAGTCTACCGAAACAAGGATGAGAAAGACAAAAATGAAAGTGAAGGAAACAAGAATAATGGTGACAAAGATGATGAGGATAAAAGGGAAAAAGAAAACAAAGATAAATCTTCCAAAAAAAAAAAGGAGAAGAAAAGAAGAAAGAGGAAGACAACAAATCTATTTCGGTTGAGGAAAGTAAAGGAGAAAACCCCAAAGTTCTTGAATTGTCAATGCAAACCAAAGAATCATCCAGAAGCACTCTTAAGGGTCTTCTATCAAAGTAAACAGTACTTCATCCTCTACTCCCACCCCAGCTAGTTAAGTTGTCATCACATCCGGGTTATGTGGATCTGACAAAGATTACACCGAGAGATAGAATAAAACTAAGTGGTACTTTTCTTAACTTTGTCACACAAGAAGCTATCAAATCATAACATAAATGAAATGAGCTAATAAATGAAGTTATTAAAGCTTTGCAGGAGATAGCCCTTGGTCTCACAATAGATAATTCAACACCAATTGAAAATTTGAAGCTTGTAGTTGATTCAGTCAAGAAATACACATCTAATTTCAAGGTTTAGAATGCAAAATAAGTGGATTCAAGTCTTCTAGAGAGAAGATTGATGTTTCTATAAGATAAGTGTGCAATTGTACATGATAAAGCTTTTCAAAGTTTGAAAGAAGTCAGAGATTGTGATGAAGAAGCTCAATTGCTATTTGTCTATTGCATGAAGTGGCCTGATGTCACTCAAAGTATCAAGGACTTAATGGACTCAATTGAGTCTCAGCTTGTTGATGCCTCTAGTGATTACAAGGTTGCAGATGATAGAAGCTATATTGGTTGGGCTTCTATTACAAATCTTCAGAACAAATACTTCATTCTGCAGAGGCAAAAGGAAGATGCGATAAGGCGGTTTGGTCAGCTTGGAGACCTAGTAGTCTCTAGACATGTCTCTGTATCAAGTGTGTTGATAGATGTAGAAAGACTTGAGAAGATGAACATTGTTCCTTCCACTCCATAAGAAGGAGAAGAATGCCTAGCGGAGCTCAAATCATTGCACAAAACACTTACCAAAGAAAAAGGAGTTTGGGATGATGGAAAGTTGGCTTGGGAAGCAATTCTCAAGGAATTACAAGGTGCCCCCAGCTCTTAGTTGAAGTTTTTTTTCTTTTCCCTGTCCTTTTTCCTTGAGATCAAAGGGGGAGAAGATTTTGTATATAGAAGGGCATGTTTTGGGAGAAGTTTATGTATAGAGAAGGATATGTTAGAACTCAGTTTTGTGTTTTGTACATATGATAGGGGGAGTTGATTTTTTTGGTTTTGAAGCAAGTTTCATTTTTGAACATGTTGCCATCAATGAAAAAGGGGGAGATTGTTGGAAGAATGAAGAAGGTGACCTCTAGGTTTGTTGTCATTGATGCCAACATTGTTTGGTAACTGGCTAAGTAAACTATGTGTCTACGCTAATCCAATATTCTAATCTGGAAATTCTCTCAGTAAAAGATAATTCTATGAGTTTTTGATATGTTGTCTTAGGAGCATTAGTTACAACTATGAATGAGATTTCAACAATTTTGGTTGATTTGGCTAAGATATCTAAATGACAGAAGCTCGGCATTCCTTTGGCTGACAAGGTTAATAACTTCTTGTCTTATGAATGTTTAAAATGTTCCTTATTATGTCTGAGTCAACCCAATTTGTGTTTGATACATTTTGTTTTGTGCGCCAAAAATATTTTTGAATTGGGTCAGCAAGTCACTTTGAATTTTGTATGCTCACATCCAATTAGGACGACCTAATTGATGTATGAAGATATAGTCCTATATATGTATGTAAGAAAGGAAGTGAATACAAGATGGATGTATGTGTGGGTGGGTGTGTGGAAATTGATGTGAGCTATGCGACAAGTGTAATAGTGTGAAGTTATTGATAATTGTTGTATACTTGCAACCAGAGTAGGATTTTGGTTTTCTAGAGCTTAACTAGAACTGATCTCAACACTTTCAAGACGTACTTCTTTAGTTCACTTTTGGAAATAATCCATACCTTTTTGTATCTTAGCAGTAAGCCATTTTGTATTCAAGTTGTGAGTCTTTCAAGGAAAGTGAGTCCTAGTAGTGAACCCTATAATATCTTGTAATCGATGATAATATAATGTGAGTTAATCATCACCGTGGTTTTTCCCATTTTGGGTTTTCCACATAAAAATCCTAGTGTCAATGTGTTATGAAATGTTATGATTCCTTACATGCTTTGGTTTACTGTTGTAGTTAGATATGCATTAATAATTGGATAGTTAGCAATTAGTTGTGTTAGTAGAATATTGATTCACCCCCCTCTCAGTATTTGGTGTATTCAACAATGTGATCAAATCTAACATTAATAGTGCATTTGTGTTATATTGAGATATAGATGTGATGAACAGTGTAAATAGGTAGGAATGTTAGATTTCAATGGTCAAGGATACAACATGATGGATGTAATAGGTCAAGAGTTGATGAGATAGTGGAAGGCATTCTAGTAGGTAAAAGTATGAAACTCTAACAAGAGTAGAGGAGAAGGGTTGGGTGTAAAGGTATGTCAATATGGTGAATTATAAAAGTTTAACAAGAACTGTGGAGAAGTTTGACATAGACAAAAAGACATTCCAACAAGATGAACTTTGGAAGTCCAATAGCCTACAGCCACTTAGAGATATGACCAAAACACTCCACACTTAGATTTTTTAGACCTTTACCACTTTTTATACCTTGGTATACATTTGGGAACGATGATGAACCATACTTAGGCCTAGGATTAGCTCATTAGAGATAGGGTTTGGCCCTTTGTTCCATAAACATAAATTGATTAAAAATGGTACATTACATTATTTCACTATGAATGCATGTTATGCCAACTCACTCTCTATCAAAGAATGCATCTTGAGTCAATATTATGTAGGATACATCATATATCACCATTTTAGTGGGTGGGGGGAGAGACCCCCAGCCATAGAGTAGATATAGATATGGATGAGCATGATGTAGACACCCCAATGTGAATGAGACATTGATGATGTGGGGGTCTCACCCGACTATGATGCTTATTGTTTCCCTACTAAATATTTTCAACCATGATTAGACATAGGTTTTAATCACCCCAATGCATGTTTAATACCCATCAAAATATAGGTTCTTATTGCTTTAGATCACAATCCATTCAAATTGATTTAAATCTAGATGAGTTTCACCCTCCTATTGACTCTATGCAAAGATGAGTCTAAAGACCAAATGGAATCTATGACTATGAATGTATCTTTTATCTATGAAGTTTTGAATTGTTATTTGCATATTCTTCATCTTGTTTGATGTTTCTCTATATCTTTTGTGCTTAATTATATTTAGGGGTTGGTGGTATTTAAGAATACATCAGCAATGTTTCCAAAATATCACAAAGCAATATGCTTAGAGGTCAATTGATGGAAATATGTACATATGGTTAAGACAAAAATCCTCAATCATGCATATGCTCCTAAAATGTTCTATAGAGAACTAGAATCCTTTTTGTGTACCAATTGAAGAGTGTAAATAAAATGATTTATCGATGTGATTAATTAGAAGATGCTCAAAATGAATTCATTGAATGTCTTTAAATATAAAGCCATATCATCACATAATGCAAATTTGTGTTTACTTGATCCTAGCTAGGAAAAGTAAAGGTGAGAGTTAGCTCAACTCAAACTATTTTTTTGATTTTGGTAAGATGATTTGTGACAAAAAGGATGTCTCATTCAACAAAAACTTTTCCTAACCCATGAAGGAGTTCAAATAATAGTGGGTAAAGTATGTATAGAAAGGTGATTAGTTGATCCTAGATGGGGAAAGGTAAAGGTGAGAGTTAGGTCAACTCAAACTAATTTTTGGATTTGGGTAAAAATGATTTTGTGACCAAAAGGATGCTCCATTGACCAAAAACTTTTCATAACACATGAAAGAGTTCAAATCATAGTGGGTAAAGTATGTATGGAAATGTCTAGATGCATGGATGTAATAAATAAGTGGATAGGTAAAATGTCTAAAGATATGTTTAAACATGTGGATGTGGATGAGGTAAGTCTATGACATCATTAAATCATTCATCAATATGTTTATTTGGCAAGGCACTCTACTCAAAAGAAGCACAAAACTAAATAGGCAATTGCATGAGTATGCAAACTTCACCAATACGATTTTCTATATCTTAAATACTAATGGAACCTGATTTTCTAATGGCGTTTATAAATACCTTATTTTTTCAACTTAACTTATTATATATTATTGATTCTAAAATTGTATTCAGTTTCATTTATTAAAATATTATTCTCCAAAAATTTAATCATCTTTTCTATATATGTCTTACCAAAAAAATTCAAAATATTTATCTATGGTAAATAGATTTTTTTTCACAAAAATGGTTTTTTTAGCATCTAGAATTCTTCACTATTCAAAACATCACTAGCACTTCCTACCAAGTGTGTCTTATTTGTTTCATTCATGGTATTATTTACATTCATTTAAACTATGCTACTAAAATATTTATAATTTTATTGATGAATTAAGGGTTTAAAGTCCTCTCCCATTGTAATAAAAAAATTAATAATGCAAGAAAATTGTTGAGGGAACATAACCCTTTACAAAGAACCTAAAGAGTAATAAGCCACTAATGAAAATTCTTTTAGGTTGAATAAACTAAGCTCCCAAAAGAAACTACCCAATGAACTAAAATCCAACCAAAGGTATAAAACAATAATGCTCATGCTAAGTCAAATAGCCTCAAGCACATTATAAAGATAGCTTCCACCTTCTTAGTGAGGAAAGCACCCATGGTCCATTATGTTACATTGTCAACTAAGTCATGGGCTTCATCTCATAAATTTTATTTTATTTTCCTTCCTCTCTACTTTCCTACAACCCCACAATTTGGATTGGTTATTTTTCTTTCTATTTAGGAATAGTAGTAATTTTCAGGAAGAAATATTGTTCTTCTTCATTCTCAAGGATGTCTAACATATATAACTCAAGTTCTCTTCTATAAATACCTATAGGGAATGATCATGTTCCTAAAAAACTGCTCCACACAATGTTGAAAGTATTCCTCATCCTCAAAGAATTGGTTTGCACAAACAATATCTTATCCAATAGAAATCTAAATGTGGTGGAAGTCAAAGGATCAATTTCTTTATTTAAGACAATAATATGCACAAGAAAAGTTATGATCCTTCCATTCAAATCCCAAGGTTGAGAGGTGGTAGACTTAGACTACTCAACAATCTTCCCGTGATTATGCAAGATGGAACTGTTGTTAGAGATGTACTTCCTCACCCATTTATTTGTCTCACAAATCAAAGACAAGGATATTTTTTGAAAGAATAGTAATATTTTGTGACCAATCATACTAGAATGAAAGTACCTCTAAGGAAACCCTTCAAAATTCAAATCCACATACCCTATGATGAGTGAATCCTAATAGTATAGCTAACATGCTTGGAAAATCAATCATGAGATGAACCTTCACATACCTAATCTTTCAAATATACCTACTTGAAATCTAGTTTGGTTAATTTACCTACTTAATATATCTAGTTTTAAGTTAGTCTAGTGCCCCTCAAAACCAAAGGGAGGTTATACAAGTGCAACCAAATTGAAATTTTGGGAATGATAGTATCCATAAGATCAAAATATGGGAACCACAAGGCCATGAATAATCCAAAATTTCTACAGAACCATTGGCCATGTTGCTTCACAACAATGGAGTGTCCAACAAAGTGAAACTACAATAGGAAAAAACCATCTTCCAAGACTACCACTAAATGAGTTATCATCTTGCACCAATTATTTTTAGTCTAGCACACAAAATTCTCAAGAGGAAAATTACCCAAGCACCTAAAAACAAGAGACCAACTACCATCATTGTTTGATCTTACATTAACACAATCATCAAGAACATGGAAATTAAGAGGCTCTACCACTAAAACCATCATTATATGTCACCTAAGGAAAAGGTAGGACTTCTAGTAAACCATGAGAAGAAATTGGAGGATCAAGATTTGGAATGTTATATGTCATGCATTCACACATCTACCAACCAACAATGGGGAGAGAATAGAGTTAGCTTTCAATATTTTCCTCTTATGAAGTTCACCACAACTATGGAAAGGGTTTTGCACATTTTCGCACTCCCTATATAGTTGTGGATGTATCAATCCATCTATCACAAGTGTCAAACATACCAAAATTGTGGTCAAGGTTTGGGTTGGTGATAGGAATTTTCTCCTAAGGACACTTGAATATTCCCCAACCACCTTAGGTGTGGCACTCTTCCTCCAATCTACAACCAATCAATTCCTAAACTCCTTGTCACCACCTCCATCAAGGGGCAATTCTCATTGTATTCATGCTCCTTCCTCTACTCATTTTTCTCACTACTTATACTCATCTTCACACAAATTTTTCTTCTAACATTCTTTTAATCATTGTTTACCACTTAAACCTTCCTTATCTGAAGCATATGAAGCTTCTTATTTCAAACAACTAAAAGCAATGTGTTGCCAATCAACTAAATAAAAGCATATTATTTTCAAGGGGAAGGACTAGCATTACAATCATTTAAAACCCAATAATCACACATGTGCATACCTATTACAAGGCCAAGCAAGCAATTTAGTTCAAATGGGATTGTCTACACTAACCTAATGGCTATAGCATCAACCATCTTATTTTTAACCCAAGGTATGCATAAATCCATAGTTTTTACAAAGCTCCACAAAATGTTGATTATTTGGGCATTCCTAAACATAAACTAATTTAAAAGCAAAAGTAAGTATTTACCAATAAAAATAAGACAAATTATTTACCATTTTTCCAAATGAAAGATGTGTAAAATTGTTATTGAATCATTTGATGTTTAATTAGAGTGGATTGTTTGTCTATACCTTGTAATAATGTTGAAGAGGACAATATGGGGATATAGTTGATGTGGACATTTTCCAAATAAAATGAATAGGAGAAGACCAAAAAAATAAATATATTTGAGTTTAGAAAAAGAACTAGATGAGTTTTTAGATAGTTTTTAGCCATACCAGATTCATCTCGTATAACTAAATCACATTCAAATTAATGCAAGTATATAAGGGTTTACTTGAGTTTTTATTTTAATTTTCAAATTCAATTTGTCTTTATTACTTTAATTAGCACTCAACTATTAATCAAAATTACAAAGCATGTCTTTTTTCTTCATTTTGACTCTAATTCTACACCTTCCCAAGAAATAGCTTGGTTTGATGAATAATGTCATTACAATATGATTGGATAAAATGGAGAAATATTACAAGGACTATATTGGATAGAGTAACAATGCTTATTTCTTGAATCATTTTAGTTGAATTTTGGAAAATACTTCCTTTTATTTATTTCAATTAATTTATTTTGGACATTTTCCAAATAAAATGAATGGGAGAAGACCAAAACAATAAATATATTTGAGTTTAGAAAAAGAACTAGATGAGTTTTTAGATAGTTTTTAGCCATACCAGATTCATCTCGTATAACTAAATCACATTCAAATTAATGCAAGCATATAAGGGTTTAGTTGAGTTTTTATTTTAATTTTCAAATTCAATTTGTCTTTATTACTTTAATTAGCATTCAACTATTAATAAAAATTACAAAGCAAGTCTTTGTTCTTCATTTTGACTCTAATTCTACACCTTCCCAAGAAATAGCTTGGTTTGATGAACAATGTCATTACAATATGGTTGGATAAAATGGAGAAATATTACAAGGACTATATTGGACAGAGTAACAATGCTTATTTTTGGAATCATTTTAGTTGAATTTTGGAAAATATTTCCTTTTATTTATTTCAATTACTTTATTCATTTTCCTTATTATATTAAATATGACTTTTATTTACTATTTAATTCAAAGATCCATAACTTTTATATTCTATTTAATCCAAAAGATGTTTAAAGCATCTTAGGGATCTTGGAAAACTTCTAGTAGATCAAGTGACTTACTTATCCACTTGAGTGGATTTGTGATATTTGTATTACTTTATTAATATTTTAGATATTTCAAAGGTGGAAGTCATTTTTTCTCCACCTTGTTTAGAAGAACACATTTGATCATCACATGCTCTTATAAGATATTGTGATATATTGTTATTGTCTTAGTACACTTCTAGTCACTTATGTTAACCGTATTTAACACTATGCTCAAATATATGGAAGCAAATTCCTTTATTTGGATTTCATTATTCCATTTTGGGAATAGAGTTTTTGATAACAAAGCTTGAGGAAAAACCTTCATGGAGTTTCTTGGGGGTTTGTGATTTCTCATAAGTTCTAAAATTTATTTCCTTTCTAAATTTTCAAATGAAGCTTATGAGATCACTTGCAATTTTAGAGATGATTTCTATATGCTTGAGAATGTGTTTTGAGATTGTAGAATCCCTCTTGGGTATGTTAGACACTTTCCTAATTTATTGTTTTCTTGGGATCTTGTACGGGCTCACATGTAGTCTCTTAGATCTCTTCAAAGACTTTGGAGAAACAACAATTAGTTTTCCTTCATCTTGCGGCCTTTTCTTACAAAATTAGGTATTTTATTTTGTTCAAATAATTTTATTTGCGTTCTTTCTTAATAAGAAATTATGAAATAACTAAAAATTATATTTCCATCATATAGAGCTTGTGTAGCTTTTTTTGAGTGCATTTGATGCAAGAACCTTGTAGAGATTTATGTTTCCTTATGAGTAAAGAAAAGGTTGCTGTTTGAGGTTACCCCTTTATGGATGGTTCAAACCCTTTCCTTGATATGGTTTTGTACAGATTTGTTTAGTTTAAAACCTTATTGCCATGAGATGCCCTTGTAAATGACACTTATGAATTAAGTGTTAACCCTTGTTTGGCCTTTGTGTGGCTTATGTGAACATTCATTTTCTTGGTTGGAGACATAAAACTCCATTAATGGACTTGATCATTTCCCCACAGTTGAGAAAACCTTCTTTCTTTTCTATTAAAACCTTGAATGGTTTTGGTTATGAATAACTCTTGGATAAACCCATGGGTCTTAAGAGAGACCATCTGTGTAAGATCTTGGTGTGTCTTATGAGAGACCACTTGAGAGTATATTTATGTGACTTTTGTTATACCTTGTGAGTTGTTTGAATTGCAATCCATGAACCTTTTCCTTAAGCTTGAGGATTAACTAGAATAGTGTTAACATTCATTGATCTTAAAGATGTCATCTGATCAATAATTAGCTCTTCGCTATTGAATATTGGGTGGTTTAGTTGTTTAGAGCTCTTTCTTGGTGATTTTAACATCCTTGTTGTGGGAGTTTGAATAATCCATTTATAATTAAACCCATTTCATTTATGATCTTTAAATAATAAGTAAATTGTATATTTGTCTATTTAAAAAAAGTTATATAGTTTGTTTTGGATATTTCTAAGGGATTTTCAAATATGTCAATTTTCAAATGCTTATTTATCAATTTTTATAAGTCAAGTGTGGCAATAGCTTAATTGATAGATCAATAGGCTATAATACAAATCCAACTTTTGTTTATATCAAAAGTTATCCCTCATATTCAAGTTTTGTGAAGTTAATGAAAAATTTTCATTCATAGTTATTACATAATCAATTATATGTCGTATATCACTTGTCAATTGCTTTACTAACATATAGTAGTCACAATGTAATTTTTTATGTGGAAGGCTGAATGTCTTAGAATTTAAAATTTTCACTTCCAAATCCCATAAAATTTATACGAATGCAAAAAATTGTGGTTACATCAAAGGTTTTACAATAAAATCTAGGTTGTTGTAGTGGCATCTACCCATCACTATGATTTGGTATAACCCTTTTAAGGGCTACCCTTTTGTTTTCTACCTATAATTCTAAAAAATACTCTATTCTAATAAAGTTGTACATTTCTTTCCAAATCTTCAATTTGCAATTCCCACTTGAAAAACATGTTGTGAAGGTCTTTCCTACATAGTTCAATACAACTTGGCATTCTTTATTTTTAGTGTGCAGATTGTTATTTGATATCTTTATTTGTTTTAGAAGCAATTTATATGATCTTGTCATTCTTATATTATGGTTGATAGTATGCTTATTAAAAAATGCATCATTTAGATTATCAATAAATAAATATGTTTAAATGTGGTTTGTATGGTTAGGAAGTTAATTAATCTCTAGCATTCTCTACGATATATGAGATCTTACGTGTATGAGTTGTGACTAGGTATATATTCTTGTTAGTATGTGTTTTACATATAAGAAAGGATATAGTAAGCATGTTCAAATAGAGAAAAATGAAATGATGTAATCTTCCTTTCCTTTGTGAATCAAGAAGTGTAATTATCATTTTATACCTTCTCCCTCTCTTTAATATGTTATATGTTAATGGTGTTGAGTGTATGTAAACCTCTATATTCATCATATTTGTGTATCTAAGAAAAGAGATGTGTGTTATCTCTCTCTTATCCTTGTATTAGTTAATCATGTTTTGAAAAGAGGCAAATCATCTTGAGCGCATAGTGATGTTATATTCCCCATCTCTCTAAAAATTGTTTATACACTTACAAAATAGACAAGGGAACTTTCATATGTATGTATCATAATTGTTCCATCCCTCTTTGGTATATTGTATATTCTTATGTATGGAAAGAAAACGGGTATAAACACTCATACATCTATTAAAGTAAATGAATGCCATTGAAAATCTTCTCAAGTTCATTAGTTGAGACTTACTAGTGAAACACTCTAATCATGCCAAGAAAATAACCTAATTTTATCTTAGAGAATTAATCAATTTTCTAAAAAACACATATTGTATTTTTTTTTAAAAAACTGTTGAGGTAGTGTCACATTAAGAGGTGTGTCATCTTTCATATTTGAAACAATGTCATCTCTCTACTTGTTTGTAATGTGCATGTCTCTTCCGCACGTGTTTGTACAACAAAAGCAAACATCCTAAGACAATTGGATTCATAAATTTAAATTGAACAAGTTCCACTTCTGGGTACATTTTAAGCCTCCACACAAGTGCAATCACATAGACCAACAAGAAGCAATAGGCAATAGCTCTTTCCTTGACAAAAACAAAACATTAGAGAGTAGTAAAAGCAATATGTGAGGCAATATGGCTTTGAAAGATGCTTTGACATGAAAATATCTCAAGTTGAGCCTTCACCCTTGATTTGTGACAATCAAGGGGTGTTAAAGCTTGTGAAAAATCCAATCTTCCACAAGTGTACTAAATATGTAAAGCTTCATTGCCGTTTCATCAAGCAACTTGTAGAAGATGGATCAATTATGTTGCAATATTGTCCTTTTGAAGATCAGACTACAAACATTCGTACCAAGTCTTTTGAGTCCACAAATTCGTAAAACTTTGAAATAAACTTGAAAGTAAATAAATTGCCCATAAAAGGAGAGTATTAACATATTATTGTAATATTAAGTAACTAATGGTCAACTTAGTCTTTAAGATAAGACTTTAAGAATATTTTTTTATTATTCACTATATTAATTGTGTATTTTACCCTATTAGTTGTCACTCTTATCCAATTTGAATAAAGTGTTTTGTAATCATATTTAAGAAGACTTTCACTCCTTGTTTAATATTGAATATCTTGGTATCATTGTGTGTTATATTTTCTTAATAATAACATTGTTAATGTTGCATTTGTTAAAATAAAAGATGGATTTGCCTTATTTCTACCCATTTTATCCGTACTAAAATTTGGGCATTACAATTTACAATGAGGTTGTGGGTTTATTAATGATCTTACTCTAAAAAAAAGTCCTTTAAAAATTTTCAACTTTTAGTTTGTATTAAAAAACATAAAATCTTATTGTTCTTAAACCATGATCTGATTAAAAACTTAAGTCTCAGATCCATTTCTCTACCCAGCTCAATCTTTTATAACTTTGCATACTTTCTTTCCTTACAATTACAAAGGTTTTTTTCTCTCTTAATTTTTTTATCAAAACTAACATTAGATCCTTCCTTTAAGTCTCAATCGATTTCTCTACCCAGCTCGATCTTTTATAGCTTCCATACTTCTTTCCTTATAATTACAAAGGTTTTTTTTTTCTTTTGTAGTTTTCATCAAAACTAACATTAGATCCTTCTTTATATTTATTTACTTTTAAAAACCTTAATTAATAAATAAACTTTGCTTTTCATATTTATTCGGCTTAAACATGGCCCCACTACAATTAATGAGTCCTCGAGCATAACTTAATAATTACAAATTTGCTAATGCAAATGCACGTCCTATATTAATTATATTAAAATATCTAGTTTACCTATTAAATCAGTTTGAACTGCCGAACAGTCATTTGCTTTTGTTGTCCTTCAATAGTAACCCTTTGACCACCAAAATTAGTACACCTTCATGTACTTCAAGCCACTGTTTTTTGTTAATTTTATGATCAGATTTAATGCACAGAAATTTAATTCAAAAATCAGACACAATAACACAGCAGATACCCTGGGAAAACCCTCCACTTGAGGGAGAAAAACCCAGCAACAATATATCACTTATATATTGAATGTCAACACAAAATGTCTCCTTTACAAGAGGCCAATAAGAGGGCCAAATAGAAGCACCACAGACTGATGCAAACACAGATACAAACAGATGTAGTTCACTGATTAGAGATTCAGCCTTCAATAAATAACAATCTGCTCTCCTATAGAATTCGCAATTTGCTCTTCTTCTTCTAACTCACACTTGTGAATGAATAAACTATGAATGATCAACTCAGCCTTCTATGATGAACCGAACTGATCAGCTCATTTCTCTTAATTTGCCCCTTAGACCAATGATGAACAATGAACGGAATGGATGATTGAATGAATAAAACTCATCGAGTATATATACATGAGTGGAGATGAGACGTGCCTTTTCAAGTATCTTCAAGTCGGCCTT